>JANTPZ010023532.1:0-11182 GCA_025593235.1 Vachellia pachyceras | reverse complement strand
ATAAAACTGTTGTGATCACCCAAAGAACGATAAAAGAAGCAAGATAGTTCTGAGCAACATTGATGAATATGAATATATCAACATTTAACATACGATTATAGAAATGCATTCGATAGCTGAACAGAAAGGAAGAAAACTACAGAGGGTCCACTGGGGGGATCGGAATAGGGAGGGAAGAAGATACATCAGATGATCTATACCCCTCTCAGCCTTCGTAACCACTTTTATTCCCTCAGCTTCTTCCAGTTCTCACGCATTCAATCACAGACGCTCCGTTTGAGCAGAATGGATTTTACAAACGGTCCTGCCAAACATAAACCCATTTCGTCATTATGTCCAAAATCCATTTTACAGTCCAAATAGGCAAACCAAACAAGCGCTTAGATGACTCGAATACTCCTCTTGCCCTTTTTAGCGAGTCCTACCTGCATTTAACATTGACCACCTATTCTATGTTCACCTTATTCGTGGTGGACACATGCCACATGTGCAACTCAGACGTTTTTTTTAATAATTTTAACTTAATAAAATATTCTTATAATAAAATAATATCTCTTCCAGGTAATGCTGAAAGGGGGATGACTGGTCGGTGCCTAATATGCCTCTGACTCTCAGTTTCTTTTAAGAAAATGCTAAATATAAAGGATCAAAGGGACTGAGTTTTACAAAACCGATATGTGAAAGAGAATATCTTATTTTACAAAAAATATGGTTGAACGTGCGTTTGGGCTCACGTAATCATTTCAGGCCACTAATTATTCTGTTTTCGGTAATAAAAAGCTAATTATTTTTCTATAAGAATTAATTATTGGAAGGAAAGCTTGAATAAAAGGCCATGCCGTGTGCCAAAATTCATGCTGCTAACAATTGGTCTTCGCTTTCTTCCCACTCTGTTTATGACTCTAAATGTTTCTATGTTGAGCTTCTGAACTCTGAAACTTATTTTCATTCCCTGCTTCTGCATGCTTCACGCCTCTCTCACTGAAATTTACCAACTCTAAGTTCTAACTAAAGGATCTTGCGATGATGATAAGCTCCAAATCTGTCTCTTCTTTCTTCTTGGGAGTTCTGCTTCTCAGTTTCTTCACAGATTTTTCATCAAACGCTCAAATTATTCCCCAAGATGAAGGTAACTGTTGGCATTTTATTACTTCCCCTGTTTCCCCCCTTACGTCCTCTGCTTTTTCATTGTAGTTTTGATGGGCCTTTTTAATATTTAGAAGAAATGTTTGTGATACAGTGAAGGCTCTACAGGCAATATCTGACAAGCTCCGAAATGTGAACTGGAAGGTGACACAAACATCTTGTAAGAGCGGAGAAGGACTTCGTAATTCCAATACATCCCCTGTAATGGTCAGAAATGTCACTTGTGACTGCAGTTTCCAAAACGCCACCGTTTGCCATGTCACTGCCATGTATGCTGCTGCTTCTCCTTCTCCTTCTTCTTTTGCTGAATGAATGATCTTAATAAAAATCACACGTTTTCTGGATACTATTATTATATTGTTCTTAAATGATGAACTAATTACCAATGGCACTTGGCAGTCGGTTGACAGGCCAGAGCATATCTGGAGAAATACCAGGTGAATTTGCAAATCTCACCCAACTCACTATTCTGTAAGTGATTCTCCTCTCTTTTTGATAATATTTATTTTCTTTTATTTTGTTTATTAGCATTCATAATTATAATCATCTGTGAAAAATGCGTCAGGATCAGCCCAAAGACTAACACAATATAAATGTTGTATTTTGAGCAGTGATCTCACCCGTAACTATCTCAATGGCACCATTCCAAAGTTTTTGGCAAGCATCCCCCTCGTCACTTTGTAAGTTTTCATGCTATGCATATATTCACACATGAACAGAAACAACTAAACAAGTGTTTACTTTGACCAAGAGTTTTACAAGGACTTAGTTTTCTAATTCCAACAATTAGCATTTGTTGCATGGTTCTTCCCATGAGGTGTTATAATAAAGGAGACCAATGCACAAATGTTAGAGTACACTCCTTTTATCCTTAATATAACATCTATTTTAAGAAGAAATTGAATTCAAAAACTATTTTTCAAATTGAAATCATTGAAGAATAACATCAAAACTTCATTTTATTAAGTGTGGTCGGTTATATGAATTACATGGCTATATTGTACTCTATCGTAAAATAGATCTTTTGATAGATTATTAATCAAAACATCCGTTTCTAAAACTTTATTGAACGTGCCATTTGATCTTCCTCTATTTAATTTAAGAAGATTTCATACTATTTGATCAACCTTTTTTATTGGCACCTTAAATGGTCTTATTTAAACATGTTTGAACTACCTCAAACGGTTTTATATTATTTTCTCCTCTATATATGTCACTTCAACTTATCTACGTATTTAATCATTACGAATCATGTCCATTCTAATATGATTACACATCCATCTTAGCATTCTGACTTCAACTTCCCCCTCTTGTTGTCCCTTTAAAACCTGACTTTTACTACTATTTGACATTGCCGAACAGTGTGATAAAACTTTTCTTTCATCTTATTAAATACTTTTCGATTATAAATAACCTCAATTATTTGTCTCCATTTATACTGTTCAGCTTGAATTCTATGCTTAACCTCGTTGAAATGATTCATTCATGTAAATTTGCAAAAGGTCCCTTTCAGGGAATCGCATTAGTGATTCAATTCCTGAAGAATTGGCTGAAATTGCAAGTCTGCAGAGCCTGTAAGTTTTGGAGTCTAATTAGCCAATCACATTTTTGAATCGAAAAAAGAAAAATGGCTGATGCAGGAATTGATTAAATTTATATTAATGATTATAGGGGTTTAGAGGATACTCAGCTTACAGGACCTCTTCCTCAGAGTTTTGGAAATTTGAGCAACTTACGAAAAGTGTAAGTTGGCCTTTCTTCTTCTGCTAGCCAATAATTTTCATTTCTGGCTCTTTCTTTAACTTGAATGTTTGCATTGCAACTGCAGATATCTTTCTGCAAATGCTTTTACGGGGACAATTCCAGAAACTTTTGGGAATCTGAAGAACCTAACACTTTTGTGAGTGACAGGACTTTTTTGTTTATTTCGCTTTTATATTTGGATTTTCCTTTGTCATATGCTAACATATTTTCCTGTCAGTTTCATTGCTGGGAACAACTTATCAGGAAAAATCCCAAGTTTTATTGGGAATTGGACTCAAACTATTTCTCTGTGAGTTTAAATTTACATTTTTCTTCCTGCAAGTTGCAAGAGAAGAAACCAAATTTATGTTAGAATAACTTTCTTTTACATTTCCTAAAAGAATTTTATGTTTCCGCTAGGAATATGCAGGGCACAGGCATGGAAGGCCCAATCCCTACCACCATATCGTTATTGACAAATTTAAAAGATTTGTAAGTGCTTGTTTTTATTTTCTCCTTTTAAGCATATATATGGAAACCATAAAATTGTTTTGAGAATTTAATCTTCAACAGAAAATAATTTTCTCATTCTTGATGAGACATTTTGATATCAGGATAATATCTGACTTGAGAGGAACAACAACCATGGCATTTCCTGATTTGAAGAAGATGAAGACTTTGGAACAACTGTGAGTTGAGAGTATTTCAGCGGCTATATCATTCAGTTTGGTTTCATATGAATTGGCTTATATTATCCTTAATCCTATGACTTCAGGATATTGAGGAATTGCTTAATCACTGGTCCCATTCCAAATTACATTGGAGAAATGAAAAACTTGAAGACTTTGTAAGTTGCTTTGTTTGGGTATTTTTTTTTTTGGGCAACCCTTTCGCCATTTACTCATTTAGTGTCTGACACTTTTTCTAAATTTTACTTATTCTGATCAAAGCTTTACAATCATGATCCCTTTTTCTAGGGTTTTTTTAATAAAGTAGGATTTGAACACAGTTTGCCCACTTTAGACCAAGCACTCTTGGTTGCTATGAATATTTTATTGGTTTTTTTAAAATTTACTTTATTTCTATTTTATGGATGCATTTAAGGCTTTTTGGCCCACCATTTCCTACACCACAATCATTGTATCCTAAGTTTTTCAGGCTGGCTAATTGATTATTTTGTTAATGTTTTTTATCTGTAACCATTTCATTTTCTTGCAGAGACTTAAGCTTTAACAGGTTAACCGGTTCAATTCCTGCCTCACTTCAAGGCTTGAATTTTGATCAGATGTAAGAAAATTTCTGCATTTATTTTGATAAAAGTTGTTTTTTTGTTGCTGTCATAGTTGGTTTCAACTTTTGTGAATCATCACTAGTGCTGATATTAATTATGGGCGCAGGTTTCTCACAAACAACTCTCTAAGTGGAGCCATTCCTGAATGGGTGCTGAAGCACATAGCTAATATGTTAGCTTTTTCTCAAAATATTTCTCAATTTGCATAATCTAGAGTCACCTTTACTGTGTCCCAACATGTTAGCGAAGAAACCAAACTTTTTCCCGTGATATTTTCTTTCAGTGATTTATCTTACAACGATTTTACTGAAGCTTTAACATCTAGTTGCCAGAACTTACAAGTGTAAGGCTCTCTTTGTTGATCAATTACATGAGCACTTTCAAATTGACCTATTTTAATGCTTGTTAGTAACCACATCCAATTATTGATGGGCAGTAACTTAGCTTCCAGTCTTTCATCTTCAAGTAGAAATGCGTAAGCTCTTGTCGATGGCATACTTAATTATATATATATATATATCTCTCTACAAACAATCCATTGAAACAAACTATTCATCTTTTAGGGCCTTTTGTCTGAAGAAGGGCCTACCTTGTGCAGGAAAACCTCAGTGTGAGTTGAGACTCTGTGCACCAATTATGTTTTCATGCACCACAAAAATTTTGTTAAGTGAGGCTATGATGATATAATTAACATGTCATGATATTTTGATTACACAGATCACTCATTGTTCATAAACTGTGGAGGACCAAAGATGGAGTTTGAGGGGAATGAATATGAAGAAGATTCCGATCAAAATGGAATTTCATACTTTTATGAAAAAGAAAAATGGGCCTATAGCAGCACAGGGATATATCTGCTTACCAATAGTGCTAATTATTTAGCAAGTGTAGAAACAAACAAGGTTTCTTTGAACATGAATGATTCAGGCTCAAAATACTATAAAACAGCTCGCCTCAGCCCTCAATCACTTAAGTACTATGGCTTATGTATGATGAAGGGTAATTACAATGTAAAGCTCCATTTTGCTGAGATAATGTTTTCTGATGACCAGACGTTTAGCAGCCTTGGAACTCGAATATTTGATGTTTCAATCCAAGTAAGTGATGCAGACACATACTTTATAAGATTGTTTCAATTGCTTCTTACATTTTTTTGATCACATGTCAAATCTGGTTCTGCTAAAAAACAAAAGCTTTAAAGCTAGAAATTCAATGTCATGCTTTCACAGGGTTTCAAGTACTTGAAAGATTTTAATATTGCAAAAGAAGCTGGTAGAGTTGGTAAGGGTATTACAAAGGAATTCAATGTTGACGTGAATAATAGTACCTTGGAGATCCATTTATACTGGGCAGGGAAAGGTACTACTACAATTCCTAATAGAGGTGTGTATGGACCTCTAATATCTGCCATCACAGTGACCCCTAGTAAGCATTTCCCACATTGTTAGCTTCTTAGTTTCTTATAAACTACGTCGATGCATGTAATTTAATCATTTGTTTACTGGTTGTAGACTTCAAACTTCCTTCAAAAGGGCTGCCTATTGGAGTTATTGTTGGAATTGTGGTTGCATCATGCTCATTCCTTGTACTTCTAGTTGTACTTATTGTATTCAGAAAGAAAGGTTTTCTTGGTTGGAAAGATTCAAAAGATAAAGGTAATCTTGGAATCCAAAATAAACCATCTCTGGCTCTTATGATGGGTCAAATTTATTATAAATGCGGTTTTAGTTTTATTCATTCTATGCTGAAACTAAGTTGTCTTAATTCTTGTGTTCTCTCTCTTCCTTTCTTCTTTCTTTTGCTCACACATATCCACTTCTCATTGTGCAGAACTTTCAGATCTTAAGACAAGTTATTTTTCGTTGAGACAAATTAAGACCGCAACCAATAACTTTGACCCTGCAAATAAGATAGGGGAAGGTGGTTTTGGGCCTGTGTATAAGGTAAACATGAGATTTTGAAATCCTAGAGCATTCCACTTTTGCATATGGTACTGATCTGAATTGCTAAACAACAGGGTGCGTTGTCTGACGGTGTTGTTGTTGCTATTAAACAACTTTCTTCTAAGTCAACGCAAGGAGATCGTGAATTTGTTAATGAAATAGGAATGATTTCTGCTCTGCAACATCCAAATCTTGTAAAACTTCATGGCTGTTGCACCGAAGGAAATCAATTGTTGCTTATATATGAATACATGGAGAATAACAGTCTTGCTCAAGCACTGTTTGGTAAATGCTTCATGCACTGTTTCTTTGTCTATGTAAAAACCTACCTCTGAATTGCAATATGTAGCCTGAAAGGATATTTTATTTTTCTCGATTTTTAGGTCGCAGTGAACAAAGGATACACTTGGATTGGCCCACAAGAATGAATATTTGCCAAGGGATAGCAAGAGGATTAAGTTATCTTCACGAAGAATCACCATTGAAAATAGTACATAGGGATATTAAGGCAACAAACATCTTACTTGATAGAGATCTGAAAGCCAAAATCTCTGATTTTGGTTTAGCCAAACTTGACGAAAAAACGGAGTCTCACATAAGCACTCGAATAGCTGGAACAATGTATGTATTACTTCATATCAATTTTAATACTCAATTAATCATTGGCGCCAAAACTTTATCTTCAACACAGACTACTGTCTTGCTCTTTGATATATGATCCGTCTGTTGCACAAAGCCAAACTCAATTTGAATGATCTTGTAACTTTTTAATATTTCATATCTATTGAGAAGAATCTCTAACTCATTGATGCTGCATGTTTTAATTTCAGAGGTTACATGGCTCCCGAATATGCAATGAAAGGTTATTTGACAGATAAAGCTGATGTTTACAGCTATGGAGTGGTTGCTTTAGAGATTGTCAGTGGAAAGAGCAACTCTAGTTACATACCAATGGACGAGAAAGTTTATCTTCTGGATTGGGTAAGTTAAAATTTTTCTATGCCTTTGAGTTTTTAATAAGTGAGGTACTGCTCAAGTGAAAGAATTTACTTGCAGAGCTAATACAGTTTCCTTCTGATGTTTTTTTGGCAAAAATATTGATGTGTGCATATTTGGATGCCATTGAAGGCCTATATCCTCCAAGAGCAAGGAAAGCTTCTAGAGATAGTGGATCCACGTCTTGGTTCAAGCTATAGCCATGAGGAGGCCATGAGAATGCTCAACTTGGCTCTCTTGTGCTGCAATCCATCTCCCACTCTCAGACCCTGTATGTCATCTGTGCTGAGTACGCTTGAAGGAAAAACACCAATCCGAGCACCAATAATGGATCAGAAAGATTCAAGGCGAGATCGAGATGCAACTTTGAAAGCCTTTCAGATGCTATCCTGCGACAGCCAAACATCTATAGCCTCTCAATCTCAATCAAGCCTGGAACAAAGAAGCAAGCCAATGGATGGGTCATGGATTGATTCCTCAACATCTCTTTCAAGTATTTAGGCGATGATTATTCTTCGTCAGGTCCACCATCTTGGACAATAAGTCATCAGAAAGCTATTTAACTTTGATGCACTCTATCTTCCTTAGCTTCCACAACATTTACCGTTTTCCTCTGTTTTAGGATCCAAAAACAGAGTAAACAAAGTTTCTTTCATCGCCTTCTCTGTCATTGCTTTTAATTTTTGTTTTACATTTGCGTACAAGTAACATCAAGATGTGATATATGTACACGGAGTTGAAGGTTTCCATTGTGAGGGTACTTTCTTTGCAAGTTCCAAGCAGTAGAGTTGGAGTGGAAGTGGGAGAAAAATGGGAAGGCAGAGGCGTACTAATTTAGTTTAATTGGATTGAACAAAATTCCACTTGTATATTCATAAGTCATATATAGGGCTTTCCCACGCTTATCGAGATAAAATTCCTCTCATATATTTACCTCGAAATCTGTGTATGTTCTCCCAACGGACTATCCAAATAAGCCCATAATATCATATGGCAACTGGTAATGGCCCGTTTGTCAATACTTTGAAAGGTTAAAAATCCATTCAACAGATAATCTCTTTTACATATTTATCTTGATTTATATAAAATCACTGGCATTTATACTTCCACGACCCAAGCATATGATTTGCTTTCATTTTCTCGCCGGTTGTAAGATTAACTAACATTAAGATTCACTGAAGGATTAGTCTTTGTTTAAGGGTTTGTTTGCCATCACTTTTTTAAGTTTATATTTGATTTCAAAATTTAAGTTTTGTCCGTGTATAAAATTTTTTCTGAAAAACTATTTTAGTTACAAAATCTCGGTTTGAAACCTAGATTTTGAAACTTAAGTTTTCTTTTTCATACTTTTTCCATTTTCCTCTCACCTACTGTTTTCCATCTTTCTCTTTCCAACTTTTTCTTTCTTCTCCTTTCTCTTTTCTTCTTTTCTTTATTTCTCTTTCCTCTTTTCTACCCACTTTTTTGCCTCGACATCCGTAAAGCTAATAACTTCCTAAACATAAATCACTTTTCAAAATTTAGGTTTTACCTCGGAATCTGTCAAAGTTATTTTCAAAATCTATTTTTTAAAACCTAAATTTTATCTCGAAATCTGTAAAAGTTATTTTTAAAATAGATTCTGAACAAGCTCTAAGTAAGCCATAGCTTATATTTACTGTGTGTGATAAGTGATCCTCCACCATCCTATTGATATAGGCCACTTGCAATATTTCTAAAGGGGAATAAAAAATCAAACTGTTTTAAAATTTAATAACCTTTGATATATACATTTTAAAAAAAATAACAATCTATATAGAACAATAAATTAGATATGAAATTATGAACTTCAATCGTCGTTAGAAGTCACTTTTAAGTTTCAACTAATCCATATAAAAAATAAGAATTAATGCAGTACATTAGTTTAAAATTTATAAAATCTTTTTTTATACACAAAATTTATAAAATCTTAAATCACCCAAGTTTGCTCTTATTAAAGAACGCAGTTTACCCAAGATATATTACTGCTATTGGGGAAAATTCAAAAACAATAATTAATAAGCCTTTTAGTTAACTTATATTCGGAACTAATTTTTTCCTTGAAAATAGATGTATAATGAGTATCGAATTGAAGTGGTACGTTCTTATAATAAATCAATGAGAGTACTTGTTAACAGACAATAAAAAAAATATTACCTCCCATAATTAATATAAAATTCACTTTTGTAATTCAATTTTATGGATATTGTATTAAATAATTTTTTTCTTTCAAAGGATCCAATCAGTCTAGCATTGTTTGGCATGCATTTAAAATTTTAAATGGAACACAGTACACTATACACTATGAAAACTCACCAACCAACCATATTGCTTGGCCCCCTAGTTTTTTTTTTTATTTTTTAAGAAAAATACATTTATAAATATTTATTGATATACACACAAAATTAAATCATAATTCAAATCCCGAAATTTTGATTTTCGAAAAAATCAGAGAGCGGGAGGGGAGTGAGCACAGACTTATAAGAGCGAGAAGAAGAGAACAGGTGTTGCAATGATCTGCTGCGGGTGTTTCCTGGGATCATCGGCGCTGTTTCAGAACAACGAGGAAAACAAGGAACAACGTTTGAATATGAAAGACAAGTGGTTGCAGAGGAAGATGAAGAAGATGAAGCTTGTTAGAAGTAGAGTTAGTTAAAGTGATTAGTGTTAATCACTTAGTTAGTTAATGACCCAAAAGTCTATATAAAGGGTCATAGTGTAATGGTTTAGGTGTGTGATTAAATAATCATCATCAAAGGTGAGAGGATGAAGAGTCCCCACCAAGAAAGGGAGGATAACTTGGGTCTCCCACTTCAAGAGTCCCCAAAAATGGGGTTAGTTCATCACCCTCAAGAGAGGGTAGATTTGTATTGTATCCACATGGATTTGTAATAATACATTCAATTTCTTAATCTCTTTTTCATTTTAATACTTTCAACATGGTATTATCAGAGCAGTTTGGGTTCAAGATCGCTGGATTTATGCTAAATGAAGCAGGAGAGCCTAATCTTGAAGCTCTGCGTTTTTGCTCTTGCCTTGTTTCAGCCGTGAGTCATCACAACGTTACTGCGCATCCATGATCTTTAGTTCTTGAACGTTAAAACAGACCCTTGGCTTTCTTGTTTGGCTGCCGTCAAAATCTGGGTTCAAAAAAAAAAAAAGAACGCTTTCCTCATAATCCATAAGTTTCTTGCTTCTTTGATTGTCGTTCTTGCCGATTTTTCCGATTTGGTCGCTGGGTCCAGACCTTTGAAGCCTCAAAGATTGCAGCTGCAAACTTTGTAGAAGGCCATGGTTGCTTCACAGTTTCCCGTCCTGCCGTTGAAAGCTCGCTCTCATCTTTCTCTTCGCTGCAGATTCATTTTCGATCTTGTGGTCAAAATCTGGGTTCAAATTTATGGTGAAGCATCGGTCACTTCTGTTTTCGTTTTCCTTCTGATCAAACAAGGACAGTAAGGTGCGAGAAAACGCGGAAGAAAGTAGAGGATCCTAGACTCGTTGTAGTAAAAGAAAACGGGGGCATAAAAAAGAAGTTCAAGTTTTGATTTATTCTGGTTGACAGCCACGGGTGTTAAATCTTCATCCTCTTATGAGCCCCTAGTCTGGACATCTGACATGGTTGACTTGTAATTTGAGGTTATACCAAATGAGTTAAAGCATCGCGTGGAGTTAAAGATACACCTTTGGCATATTGACCTCCCAGATGATTTACGAGTAAGAGCAGGAGACATGCATCCAAGAAACTTCTCAAGCGTGTTGCAGGAATCCAATGTTCTCTCAAGAAATGCGTTCCAGGAAACAAGATTGCTTTTTCCTTGCCCCACCAAGAAAATCAGAAGAAGCATAAGATTCGGCGAATATAATCCTATTTCTTCTTCAATATGTATCGTAAAGAGAGTAATGAAGATTTGGGGCAGAAGAAGATCTCCTCGGGCAAGGAAAAAAATAGCAATTTTGCGTACAGGATTCGTGAACATATGAAATTGGGTCCTAAGCTGTTAGAAACTGTGAAGGGAAAGTTACGTTCGGGGTCAAAGATCATGAA
>JANTPZ010023528.1:0-13171 GCA_025593235.1 Vachellia pachyceras | reverse complement strand
TTCTTCCTTCTTTTTCTACATGCTCATTTCATTATTCTATTGTCTTCTTCTTCCATGGAAAACTTCACGATGAAGAAATGGAGCATTCTCTTATGATTGCAGAAACATTTCCATGTGGAAAACTTCAATTCAAACCATTACGACATGTCGGATAAACATGTCGCCAAGGTTCTAAATGAGAAGATGGGATCTGCAGTGTATCTTCAAGTCAGTGTCATCAGCCAAGCTTTAATCTTTGTAACTCGCTCTCAAGGATGGTCTTACACCGAACGATCTGGTCTTTTGCTCGTTATTGCTTTCATTATTGCTCAACTGGTACTACCTTTTTCCCTCAAACTTCTCATAATTTCCTAAGATACTGTCTCCTATGTATGAAAATATTTTACTTCAAAGAGTGAAAAGATTCTAAAGACTAACTATACTATTAATCTTTATTGTTTTTAAAAGGAAAAAATATAAATAATACAATTTTTGGAAGCCACCTGTTTCCAAATCAGTAACAGACCAACAGCTCAGTTTTCCTCTCCAGTCGCATGCACATCATTTTTCTGCTTCTTGTGTTTTCAAAATTTTGAAAGCATGAGTCCGAAAACATAGGATCTATTGTTCTGATTGGAAATAGCAATGATCAAATTCTTGACCATAATCAAAATGGTTCTGATACCATATCAGGGAATTACTTCAATAATTTAAGAATAGGTTGAAATTGTTCTTGAAAAAAAATCAATGAGCTTCTCCTTTCAAAAGTTTATTCTTGGATTGAAGTATCATTTGTTATTTATTGGTTAAAACTTCTTTCTATTACCTTTTATCCCTAAGGATTTCTTTTTGATAGAGTACAATAACGTCATGTGATTCATATAATTAACTCTACCTAATTGGATATGGTTTTTTGTTGTTGTCCTTCCTAGGGGAGAAAAGCTAATTCAAAGATTGGCCAAAAAATTTCTTGAGGGAGTTAATGAGAGTTGGTAAAGATATCTGCATGTTGTACGTTTATTAAACAAAAACTTGAATGGTTTTATGTCAAAATTTTTACAAAATACCCTTTACATTCTCCACAGGTTGCAACAGTGTTATCTGCTACTGTGACCTGGAATGTTGCTGGAATCAGAAAAAAGGTTGGGGGTGGACTGGAGTCATTTGGCTATACAACATTCTAACCTATCTATTGTTGGATCCTATCAAATTTGCTGTCCGTTATGCATTAAGTGGAAGGGCTTGGAATTTGGTCGTAGATCAAAGAGTAAGCATCATCAAATTCTCACTTAACAGAATACTTGTGCAGAGAGTAATGCGACTTGCCGTATAATCAAAATAACTTGAGATTGCCACAGAATTATACACGCTTTTTATTCCTTGCGATTTTCAAAATGAAGGAGTAAGACTCTGTTTCCGTGGTTGTCTCTAACATAGAAGGAAGGGGCAATTTATTGTTTATCACCTTATGGCTTGGCCCAAAATTATTGTTTTCTTTTGTGTCTCGAAGTTTTGGTTTTTAAGGTCCCTAACTGTCAAAATTAAAAGTTTTGGATCTTTAGGTGTTATTTTCCCCAATCAAACCAATAATGTCTCATGGTAGTTAAATTCATAGTAGAACAAAACACATAGGGATGAACTACACATTTGATCCTGTGGAAGCAAATTACTCCTTCAAATCCTTATTACAGGACTTGCTAACTTTATATAGATTATGAAATTCAATTAAAATTAGTTAATGTATTTAGTTAAAGAATATCAAAATAAAGGATATTTGGGGGACAAAAAGTTCATGTTTCAAATAAAGATTACAAAGAAGGTCTTTATAATAAGGATAAGAGGGAGTGATTTCATGCCAAACCACAAGGAGTAAAATGTAATTATGGAGAATCACTAACAAGTGAGTAGCATGAATATATTATTTTTTCTTTCACTGAAACTTATTATTGCATTTGCGTTACTCACCGGTGAGATTTTTTTATAATTATATTCATTTCTTACAATCTCTTAACGGTTCTCCCTATGATTTACCCTTGTTATGCCAGATTCTACATGATGAACCTACAAATCATGCAAAATGATTGGTGTGGTTATATATGACTAATGGATTTTTTTATGTGATTAACAGACTGCATTCACCAACAAAAACGACTTTGGAAGAGAAGCTCGTGAGGCTGCATGGGCTGCCGAACAGAGAACCCTTCACGGCCTTCATTCTGCTGCTGATTCAAAGACATTAGCAGAGAAGCACACATTCAGGGAGATCAATACACTAGCAGAAGAGGCTAAGAGACGAGCTGAAATAGCAAGGTCAATCTTCATTTTTATGCTTTCTTCTTGTTGTTTTTTTTGTTAATCTTTTTTTTTCCCTTCCTTTTGTGCAGGTTGAGAGAGCTTCACACTTTGAAAGGAAAAGTGGAATCGTTTGCCAAGTTAAGGGGTTTGGACGTTGAAAATATTAATGGGCACTACAATGGTACAGGCCGAAGGGTAAGAGAGAAGAGAGAAAAGGAAAGAGAAGAAATCTGTGTTAATTCTTGAACAACATTTACATTGCTTGCACCAGCTTGTATACTGCTGATGCCCAACGGTTAGTAACGGAATCTTTACAGTTAATCTGACAGCTCAGGTTCTAACCACTTGCTGGTGACTCAATCATACAATGACACGTAACAAATACTCCCCCCTAAAAAGAATCCTTATCCTCAAGGATAGAGGGCAGTGAGTTCACGACCACAGGTACAGTTGCAAAGTTAGGAAACTGATGGCGAATAACATCTATGTCTTCCCAAGTCGCATCTCCCTCCCTAGTATGCTTCCACTGGACCAAAATCTGCGTGACAGGAAGGTGGCCCCGACGAACGATCTTTCGACCCAGAACAGCCAGAGGTTCCCAGATGGCTTGCCCTTCATCATTGAATGCCGGCAGGGACGCTTCAACGTCAGCATTCGAACGTGGCGATCGTTTCAACAGAGAGACATGGAACACAGGGTGGATGTGAGTACCCGGCGGCAACTTGAGCTCGTATGCAACCTTCCCTACCCGCTTCAACACTTCGAAAGGTCCAAAATAGCGAGCTGCCAACTTGTGGAAGGAAGAGTTATTCAAAAGATTCCGACGGAATGGTTGCATTTTGAGGAAAACCAGGTCCCCGACGTTAAATTTTCTGTCCGTTCTGTGCTTGTTTGCTTGGTGGGTCATCCATTGCTGAGCCTTTAACAAATTATCCTTAAGTAGCTGGATGGTAGCTTCCTGGGAAGAGCATATGCGGTCAACCAACTCGTTGCTGGAGTCTCCTGCTAAATATGGCATGTGAGCCGGCGGAGCTACACCATAGACTGCCTGGAATGGTGTCATACCGATCGTCGAATGATAGTTGGTGTTGTACCAGAGCTCGGCCAAGGGGAGCCATTTGACCCACTGATTCGGTAAGTCCCCTCTCATGCATCGTAGGTAGCACTCCAAGCACCGGTTCAAAACCTCTGTTTGTCCGTCCGATTGTGGGTGGTAAGCGGACGAATATTGAAGAGTGACGCCGTACAGTCTGAACAACTCTCGCCAAAACTTGCCACAGAAGATGGGATCGCGATCAGTGACGATAGACCGAGGAAACCCATGGTGTTTAACGACGTTATCCATGAAGATCAGCGCAACCTCTGCTGCTGTAAAGGGATGTTGCAGAGCCATGAAATGCGCGGCTTTCAACAATCGATCAACCACGACCAGAATGACGGTTTTGGAACAAGATTTTGGAAGACCACTGATGAAGTCCATCGAAAGATCCGTCCATACGTAGTCTGGAATAGGTAAGGGTTGTAGTAGTCCGGGGTGAAGCGATGTTTTCCGGTTTGAACCGCTGGCAGGTAATACGTTACGTACATACTCCCTTACTGCACGCTCGAGACCCTTCCAGTAAAATGACGACGAGAGGCGACGATAGGTTGGGGTAACCCCTGAATGACCCCCAACAGCATTACCATGGAACTGTTGAATCAATTCCGATCGTAGCTCAGGGTCGCTGCCCACCATGAGTCTACCCTTTCGCTTCAAGATGCCCTTGTCCCACGAGTAATGAGGGTGAGACAGGGGGTCTCGCTCTAGTTCCGAAATCAGTCCCTGTAGACGGGTATCTGCTACCCAAGAGTTCTTCACGCGGTCAACGAGAGCCGAAGATGGTGTAGAAATAGCGAACACTGAGCCTTCATGTCGTCGCGAAAGGGCGTCCGCCACCACATTATCACACCCTTTCTTATACTCGATGTCGTAAGCGAGTCCCCACAGCTTGTTCAACCATTTCAATTGCTCTGGGGAGACTTGTTGCTGTTCAAGCAAGTGCTTTAGGGTCAAGTGATCCGTTTTAATGGTAAATGATCGCCCCACCAAGTAAGCTCGCCACTGCTGCACCGCAAAAACCACTGCCATGAGTTCCCTGTCATATGTTGACATAGCACGCTTTCGAGGCCTTAGCGCCTTGCTTGCAAAAGCCAGGGGGTGCCCCAACTACGTCAGGACCGCTCCAATACCTGAGCCTGAAGCATCTACCTCGACGACAAACCTCTCATTGAAGTTAGGAAGGGCTAAGACAGGTGGTGAGGTCATGGCTTGCTTCAACATGGAGAAGGCTGCCTCCGCCTCTGAGGACCAGTGAAACGCTTCATTCTTCTTCAGTAACGTCGTTAATGGCTGACAAAGGGTGCTGTAATTCCTGATGAAGCGACGATAATAGCCCGTAAGCCCCAGAAATCCTCGCAAAGCTTTAGTCGATGTGGGCACAGGCCAAGACGAGATTGCTTCAATCTTGTGGGGATCTGCTTTGACTCCCCGAGCAGAAATCAAGTGCCCAAGATAGTGAACTTGAGACGCTGTGAACACGCACTTGCTGAACTTGGCAAACAGTGTATGAGTACGCATGAGCGATAGCGTCTGACGAAGGTGGCAGAGATGAGATTGCCAGTCAGAGCTGTATACTAGGATATCGTCAAAGAAAACCAAGACGAACTTCCTCCAATGGGTCTTGAAAACATAATTCATGAGACCTTGGAAGGTAGCGGGTGCATTTGTAAGGCCGAACGGCATGGCAACGAACTCATAAAGGTCTTCGTGAGTACGGAAGGCTGTTTTGTGGGTGTCCGGTGGGTGCATACGAATATGATAGTATCCTACTCGAAGGTCTAGTTTGGAAAAGAACGATGCACCATGCAGTTCATTTAACAAATCTTCGATGAGAGGGATGGGAAACCTATTCTTGATTGTCTCCCCGTTTAGTCTCCGGTAGTCGACACAGAAGCGCAAGAACCATCCTTCTTGCGGATCAAGACCACAGGTGCAGCGAATGGGCTCTGGCTCACATGAACAATTCCTGTCTGTAGCATCTGCTGTACTTGACGCTCAATTTCATCCTTCTGTATGGGGCAATAACGATATGGTCGACAGCTTATTGGTTGATCAGTCCTCAGTGATATGTGGTGATCGAAGGTGCGTGGGGGCGGCAAGGACATGGGCTCTTCGAAAATGTCTGAGTAGGAGTCTAGCAGCGTCGTGAGTTCTGCCTGCCTGTGTGTTGATAATTCTGCCACTTGACAGAGTTGAACCAGGGCCCCTGTTTCCTTGTTGCCCAGCTGGACAAGGAATGCATGATGTGCTTGAACCAATTCACGAGGGCCCACCCTTCCTTCTGCCAGAGTCCCAACAGGAAGACCCAGCCCCTGCAATTCATAGAAGTGGCCGCAATAATGGAAGGCCATAAACTGTTGCTCCATGTCCATGATGATTCTTCCTAGCTGCCGAAGCCATTGGGCTCCCAAGATAGCATCAAAGTGGCCTATGTCCATTACTAGGAAGTCAGCCTCAAACAAGGTCCCCGCCATTGACCATTCAAGATCCAAGCATGTTTGATCAACCAGGATCGTCCTTCCGCCTGCGACCCCAACACGATACGATCGCTTGCGCTGGACCGGCAAGTGCAGACGTTTCACCATCGTAGCGTTGAGCACATTGTGTGAGCTCCCCGTGTCGATGAGGATCTCAATTCGCTTCCCCTTAATGAAGCCTTCAACGCGTAGGGTGGAAATGTCGTCGTTCCCCAGAATAGCGTTGATGACCGCAACGGACTCCTCTGATGCTCCGAGATCCAATGTTTCCACTGCATCGACAAATTTTTCGTCGTCCGTATCTTGCACGACGAGCATCATTGCCATGGATTCTTTGCATTTATGCGAGCTAGTGTACCGATCATCGCACCAGTAGCATAACCCTCGCCGCCGACGCTCCTCCATGTCCTTCTTGGATAAGGTAATGGTGGGCTTCCGAGCAGAAAAACTGGGTGAGTGAGAGGAACTGCTCTGAGGTGGCTGCGGGTTCCTAGTCTTGCTGAAGTACACCAGGGATTTGACAAATAGCTTCAGAAGATAATCCATCTAAGCAATTTCTTAAAACAGAAGGCAAAAGGAAAAAAGAAAAGGAAATAACAGATGTACTAATCATTTTCAACCATAGGATATAACAAGCGGAACGTTTTGCTTGTGATTGGAGATCCTCAAAGTCATTATCCACAATAGTTGAGCAAGACTTGACCAGACATAATTCATTCTCCAGAAAATTTCAAAATTCATGATACTTCCTGTATGTCTCCTTTGACGCACAGGATGTATCACTCGAGTCTGTTAGAAAATGGTTGATCCAGCAGAAGGAAAGAAACCGACGATGAAGCCACAGAACCTGTTCAATATAAGAAACATGCAACATCTCAGGTGATAAGAAAAGTCCTGAAATAGCTCAGAATGAAAAGTCAAACCAAACTAATCACAAAAAACAGATAATTAAATAAGAAACAAAATAAGAATAAATATATTTTTGTAAAAGAAAAAAGGAACCATAAATTCACTGTTGGTAAGCGAATAGAATTGGTAAAAGCCCCATAAAAATGAAACACAATAGGAATACTTGAATGGAATGCATAGTATGTTGTTAAATACCCTGGCTGACCCATGGATCATTCTAATAAACTAATTATAATAACGATAATTGATAAAATAATATGCAAAGGTTCCATATCGCTCTTCCTACATAACGATTTATCAATGCTTTGGTCCAGTCAAGTTTATCCTGTCAACCCAAAAGTGTAAAAAGATAACATACATGCATGAGTGCATATACATGGTGGTTAGAAGAATAAAAGACAGTTAGTTCCATTACTAGAGGCACTTGATACACTAAATATCCAAAATTATGAATGTAAAATAACAGGGCGTTATAGGTTGATACCATACCAGGACGGGATCCTCTGAAGTTGAAGAAGATCCCCTGAAGTGAAGTAGAAACTTCAACACTTCACTTAGCTGATGTTTTTTCCACAAATTATCTTAATGGAAAAGATGTAGAAAAACTTCATTGAATTCAAACATCAGGTGCTATATTTGCCGTCATACCAAAGAAACAAAAAATAAAAATAAAAATCCTTGAGTAAGTTGCATCATACCTCTGTTAACCTTGTGATGTTTCATAAATACCACTTGCATCCTTCATATATATTGCAAAAGCAAATTTGCGCATCTTATCATGGTATCTTATAAGTTATATCATAGGATCCAAGAAACTGTGGAATGTGAGATTACAACATACCAAATGCCTCCTGCATTAGTACTTCCCATTTCCAACTTTTTGTAGCATACCTCATACTAATTTTTATCTTTGGATGACGACACACTTTAAATGTTTCAAAGGTAAAGTGTTGTTACAATAAAGTTATTTCAGTAATGACTGAAATAATATGCATCTTATAAATTACAAGCCAACAATAAGATGATTGGCTACCTAATGAAATGTGCTTCCTTTGTAAAAGCAAGTCAGCAATTGAAATCTTAGGCCATTAGTTAAAGTTTTAAATTTTTTAAAAGTTATTTACATGTAACTAAGTGACCTTTAAGTAGGACCTATGCCTAATCAATGATTCAATATAAATTTCATAGAAAGCGCAGTAAGTGTTGTGGAATGCCCAACCATGTTCAGAAAATGGGTCTAGGTAGAGCAGAAGAGAAACCTTTCTAAAAAAGTCTCCATTTTCATCATTCCACAACGACAGTTTCCAATGACTTTGTGTCTACAATGTTTCCATTTTTGAAACTCAACTTCCCAAGCAGTTGGCATCATCAAAGAGAAGCACAAAATGGACTATTGCTAGATAAGAATACAGACAATTTGAGCAACGATATGCAAAATATACAAGCTTTACCTTCCAAAGCTGGTCAATATCAGAATCGTAACTAGAAGATACACCTCCCATACAACTTGAGTCCTCCAAAATCTTCAGCAATAGCCGCTGCAATGAAGAAAACTTCAAATATGACGTGCACAACCTCAAACTCATCACATGACATGATATCTACGTCTCTAAACTAGAAAGGAATAATAATAAGTAATAACCATTGATCACCAGGTCCAAGCAAGTAAATCAAAGTTCCAAACTTACTCTACGATAATGAAAGCAAGAATTATCAGCAATATGCTGCGCAGCCCAATTTCTAGCTCTCTTCAATTCAAGCAGAACCTAAAGAAACAAAATTTTTAATTCATCTCTAGAAATTCAACATCACTCATAATACCATTCATGTCAGCTTGCTATTGCATTTTGTTATTGCGCCAGAGTCTAGAGTTAGAATTCCTAGTATAGGATATAGAGCCTATGGAGCTACATGTATATTAAAAGCAAACCCACTCTGTTTTCATGTAAGAAGCTAACCAGCATCGGTGATTCCAAGCACGGTAATTCATTTTTGATCTATGAAAATACAGGATTAAAAAGGAATAAATGAATATTTAACTAAAGCAAATACAGTTCATCACACATCAAAGTATCAAAGCATTCATGACAAAAGGTAAATGAAGGCATAAACCTAGTTAAATAATCCATATCTCCCTCCATACTGTTTTCTTCAATTTCCTCCCTTTATATGCTAAAAGGTGGATGTTTTATTAATTATTCCACTTCATGTTGCCTATTTCATTATAATTTCAAAAGCAACTGCAACTTTAGAGATAGATGTGAAATGGTTCAATTACCAATTTGACTACAGAATGTTCCATTATCCACACTGTAGATTTTTAGCAGATCAAGGACACATGAATGCAAACACTACATCTATAATCTTTCTGAGTAAACAAGCTCTATGAACATCAAAAAGGGAAAATAAAACTTTTCCAATTTAACAATGGCTCTGTTTGGTTAGCCCGTTTGGGCAACCAAAAGTCATTCCTGCGCTTACCGAGACAAAATTTCTCTCACATATTTACCTCAGAATCTGTGTCCGTTCTTCCAACGCGCTATCCAAACAGAGCCAATATGTAGTTCCTATACTGAATTAAGACCTCAGCTATTTTTTCCACCAGCTCAGATTCTTTCTCTAAAATCTCATTGAAATTTGAACAGTTTGCAGAGATTGACTTGATTACCCACCGCCTGGCAATAACACATCTATTAATTAGAATGCTGCTCGATTTTCAAAACAGCTTTAGGTTCAATCTATAGTCAAGAATAAAAGCAAGAGTAACAAGTATCTTTTCACTAATGGAGACAAATCCATAAGTAGATATATACAATACCTATGACACCAAGCTTGTTCACTTTTAGGTGCATATGAGAGCACAAGTGCTGAATGGCCAAGTTCATCCATAAACACTGAGAGTTGATTCTTCTTGGAAAGTACATACTTTCTGTAATAAATGTAGGAAATAGTATAGGGTTTTGCCACAAAAAGTGAAAGTAATGACATCTTATATTCTTTTACCATAGTTCTGATTTAATGTACAATTACATTCTCAAATCCATAAAAGGAAAATGCAAAGAGATAGATTAAATGAAAATTCACATGATAAGATTACCATGAGGGATTTCAAAAAAGCAACAGAAGACAATTTATGTTGTCTTACACTTATGATGTTGACTTATAGATTTCAATAATAAAAATATAATTAAAGCATACAAATGATTAGAATAGAACCTGCAATAAGTTTAATTTCGTTTATATATATATAAGCGAAATTAAACTTATTGGGAGGTGAAAAATAAAAAATATTGAGTTTAGCCATAACGATGAGAGTAGTCCCATCCAGCTAAATTGGCATCATTATTGAGTGCTCTTGTCCAATTTATCTTCTGTTCCTTGCTAGCTGTGGTTCTCTTCATGAGCTTTTTGAATTCACTTCCAAATTCACCAGATTGCTTCCGTACATCTGTTGGTTGCACAGCGAAGAATACAGGGAAAACCTGTTGTCCAACAGTTCTATGGCATTCCATAATTTTTTTCTAATTCTTGCAAGCCCAACTTGAACTTGCATATTTGACTGAAAGAATAAAGATTGATGTTCTTGAACTTTCAATAGCTTGGATTAGTGAGGACGAGATATTGTCTCCTCTTCTAATTTCATGATCCATGAAAACCTCATGACCAGCCCTTTTCAATGCAGCAAGAAGATGAGTTGCAAAAGAATTGCGGGTATCGTCACCACAAAAACTCAAGGACACATGATAGTTATATTTGGGTTTTGGCTTATTACGGCTTATTCCCTTTCCAATATCTTGAAGCAATTCATGCATATGAAGCCTATTATTCATGTCAACTCTTATCAGGCTCCGCTCAATAAGAGTGTTCATTCCAATTTCTACTGGAAATTGAAAGCCACTTAATTTTTGTGTAACAGACAATTTCTCATCACCCACATGAAAGTATGCAACATTAAAGACTAAATCTTTCACTGAGTCATCTAGATACTCAACTTATTCTCATCTTCTCTTGTATTTGACTAGCAGGGATGGCTTTCAATTTCTTCAACACACATTCCCACTCTTGTGTTGTCTTCCTATACAAAAGAGAGCCAAGCACTTCAAGAACTAGAGCCATTCCTTCACAAAAAAGGATGAGACTTTTTACAAGATTAATTAATGAAATCATTGCTTGGGCTTGTTTGATTGAAAGCATTCCAACTCAACTTAAAAGCATGACAGCTTAAAAGCTCAAGAGATTCCCTTTTGTCCATTTTCTTCACTTCGTACATGAATTTGACTTTTAGTTGATCAAATATATGCTTACTTCTTGAAGTGAGGAGAATCATACTCCCAAAACTAAACCATTCTCGGCTTCCACACAATGTCAAATGTTGGTCTATATGGTCAGCATCATAAAGTATTACAAGTGTTCTTCTATTATGTAGAGCCTTCTTTATTTGTCTGATTCCAGTTTATCCGTCATGTATCTTCAAATCTTTTGTGCCAGTAATATCTGAAATGAATTGTTCTTGGAGAAGAACTTGACCATTGTCTTTGTCCCACACTTTCTTGATGTTTGAAAGAAAGCTCCCGCTCTCAAAATTGCCACTGATTGTATCATAAATCATTCTAGTAATGGTTGATTTGCCAATTCCTACAACTCCACAAATGCCTACTATGATCACTTCTTCTTCCCTCACTGTGATATCTTGTGAGTAGTATTTGGACAATTGAAACACTTCTTTCATCCGATGTTATATTGGCATTAGATGTGGAGGGATATACAAGTATATTGCATCGAGAAATATCTTAGTGGAGTGGGTGATTTCTCTGATTCTTCTGCTATATCTGTTTGACAAAAGTAGTTTTTCAACCAAGGCAAAAAAAGAAGAAGAAGTGATTCGTTTATACAATCATGATATCGCCCACATATGTAAATACAAATACACAAGCATTTTAGGCATTAATTATCTCTGTTAATGACATTACTTTTTATTGCACCATCTTTTTAAGAAAGTAATATTTCTATTATCGTCAATTAATTGACTCTTGGGCCAAGAAATTTTGATTGGATTGGAAGTTGTGCTAATATTTGAACTTTTGAGAATTGTTTTGTTGAATTTTTGGGAAAATTTTCAGTTTGGACAATGGCTAGGCTTTGTTTGATTAAAGAGTTTTTATCATTTAAATCCTTGGCTGACGCTCATTTTGTGTAACAGATTTCATGTCACTTGGGTTTGTTTTTTAAGTATTTTAAGCTCTTCTCAACATTTTCACTTACAGGCGGCTTTTAGGTAAAATTGTAAAACTAGATGCTTGGTTGAATTTCAAAGTTGCTGTTATGCATAAGTAAAACCTGTTAATGTGCTGGATTGTGGAATACTCATTGCTTGTAACGTTTGAATCACTGCCTCTACTTGGGTTTGAAGTTTAATCGTCGGCTTAGAATGATTTATTAGACCCTTTTTTTGGGAAATTTAGTCTTAGGTCCCAAATAAGCAAGTTATTTAAGGAATGGTCCCATAGAAGAAAATATTTAATGAGAGCTCCAATTGACAACATGAGGTCCTTGTATTGATAATATCATGCGCTGTGTTGACAACACCTCATGTTGTCAATGTGACCTCTCATTAAATATTTTCATTCAGGGGACCATTCATTAAATAACTTGCTTATTTGGGACCCATGACTTATTAGACTTTTTTTTTATATTATCTCAGTTCCTAGTATAAGAGTAAACTAACTTTCTATGATAATTAAGGAAGATAAATGCATTACTTAAAAATATTCATTTATGTGTATAATTAAATTATATATCAATTTATAAGTCAAACAAATTAATTTAAAAAAATTATAATTATACTTTAAAGAAATACATTTAGCTTCCTTAATCTTTAAAAAAAAATCAACTAACTCTTCTGTTAAGGATCAGAGATGATATATGGGATAGATCTTGATCCATATCGTTTTGGAAGGCCAAAATTGAGTTTTGCATGATGATAAATTCTTTGCATAATTAAATTACGTTACTAAAATTAGCGTTGGACTTTGAAGGGAGATAATATTGCATATTGCTTTTGAATGATTTAATTGAGCTGGTTGGCTATTAGATTAAATATTTTAGCCTTTTTATTATTGCCATACGGTGTGACGGCTCATTGCTCTAAACTAGCTACTGTCCAACGGTCGGGAAGCAGAAAGAAAGTGTGGCCACTTGTGATGACCATTCACTCGAGGCACGGCTTGGTTTAATTACATGAAAATGGATTATATGTAATTTTTATGCATTCTACTGAATTTTATTTCATGATTTTTGTTATAACATACAAAACAAATGTTCTATAATCATTATTCAATCACGTTACATTCTCACCCATCACAATCCATTGCATTCTCTGAACTTCATGAACCAAACGGGTAATCATTTTGGG
>JANTPZ010023521.1:0-10608 GCA_025593235.1 Vachellia pachyceras | reverse complement strand
GGGACTGGGAAGATCATCAAAGGTCCACACCATTTCAGCAACAAAACTTGAACGACAACTTACTTGAGGAAGATGATGAGAAAAGCAAACACTAGGATTCCGGGATCACTTGAAATTGTGTAATGTGTTGTCCACGGTTCTATAATCCAAGTTCTGACATGTACAACTAAACAACTACACACATGACACTATCATGGCTAATGCAGGTGTTGTTAAGTTGTTGAAGTAGTGCTGTTAATGCAGTGTTCAAATGTGTTGGATTAAATGTGTACCATCTAGGTTTTGCTGCAACTATAGATTTGCGAACACACAAGAAGAGAGTATGTTTTGTATTTAAATGGAACTAATACTGCAACAAGAAGTCTTATTTCACTAGATGGGGTTGGTTACATGAATTGTATGTTGACATTATGTTTTATCTACAATCAAATATTTGAATAATTTGTGAATTGAAACTATTTTAGCATTTTCATGCCTGTGTCCTGAAATTAGGCTATGAAACACCCCAAATCAACTTCTAACAAGTCTTTCTTGAAAATTGTGATCGTTGTCCAGTATATTAACCGTTAGAAGCACAATGAGCATAAGCTCGTGGGGATTTTTACATTTTAATCTAAAAACGTCGTCTAAATATGAGATACATGGGAACTTGGAATCTCTGCTCAGTAGAAGTGTTGTATGAAGACGGGTAAACAAAGTTTAAACCCTAAACCCACGCACACAACTCAATTTGATCAACAACTTAGAGATCTTTGTCAATTGGTGCAATTGGAACACTCAAGCTGAAACAATTGGCTCATGAACCAGTTTTGTGTGATTCAATAAGATAACGGTAAACAAAGCTTTTTCGTGCGAGACTGGAGATGAAGAGGACCACGTAGGCATAATATAAAGAAAAGACTATTTTGAAACCTGAGGCTGTGTTTGGTTTAAAGGGAGGGGAGGGGGAAGGGGAAAAAAGGTAAGGGAGGAGATCTGTTTGGTTTGGTTGAAAGGGATGTGAGTGAGGGTGTTTTTAACGTTATATTTTGAAAAAAAAAATGATTATTTTATTTTATTTTTAATTATATTTTTCATTTTAAATTTAATAATATTTTTATTTATAATAATATATTTTCATGGTAAATTCTAAAAGGGGAAATCATAATAAAAAGCGGTTGAATTATTCAAATTTTAATTTTGGTTATTGAATTTAATAAATCATTAATTAGATTATTTGACACAATGATTTAAAAATTGGGTTAAATTACCTCAATACTCCTTAATTATTTAAAAAATCAAAATTAAAGACAAAACATACCCTTGGTTATTAATAAATCAGAACTAAAGACATAACCTATTATTTCTGGTTTTAGAAAAGCAACACTCTCATCGTGGCAGATATCAGCAAAATATCTCAAGTTTGCACGCTACATAGGACCCTTAAGGTTTGTGCGTAAGAGTCCTATGCAAAGAACCACTCAATTTTATATTTGAAAGAAGCTCCTTTTAAGTATTGATGGCCTATTTCTTTTTTGCTACCCAAAATCCTTCTCTTATTTGCCTTCACTATATTGTTTGTGGGGGAGCAAGTAATAGATAAGAAATTGAAATGCGCACACACACACACATATATATATATATAGATTTATAAATAATAGACAGACTTTGTCTATGGACATTCTATCAAGTAATGTGCTTTTGCAGTTTCCATGCTTATAGCCAAAAATGGTCATTTTGATAGAAGCAAGTAATAACTACTTTTATTTTTTTCTTAAGATTGAATATAATTATATTGAGATTTAATATGATTTAGCATTGGTATTATATTATATATAAGATATTATGATTATATAATATTATATTTTAGGGCTAACCATTAGCTTATGATTTTCCTATGTACTCATGAATATATAAGCTTTTTTATTAGAGAAATTACTTCCTATGACATCGATGATATTGTTTAACTTCCTTACTGAAGGGAAAAAAATAAGAGAAATTTACTGTTCAGTCCCACATAAGGGACTTATTTATCAAATGGTCCCAAGTTTTAAATATTTATCAAATGGTCCCAGGGGTGTTGTCAATGCAGCGCATGGTGTTGTCAAGGGTTGTCACGTGACAACACCATGCGCTGCATTAATAACACCATGCGCTGCATTGACAACACCTCTGGGACCATTTGATAAATATTTTAAAACTTGAAACCATTTGATAAATACGTCCCTTATGTGAGATTGAACAGTAAATTTTCCAAAAAATAAGTTTCATCATGAACAAAATTGAAGCACAGAAGGAAGGATTTTAGGTAGCAGCAAAAGAATGGGCCATGATATGGAAAAAAGATTCCTTCAAGTCTCTACCATAATGAGAGCTTCGTTTGAAAATTAGAAGTAATTGGTGCGTTTGGCAAAGCGGTGGAGAAGTACTTATGGGTTTATTCACACAAGTCGAGACAAATATGTGGAGGAGATTGTCTCGTTTTGCAGAAAAACACTGTTGAACGTGTTTTTGAGGTGTTTGACCGCTTTGCCAAACACCCCCAATATCAGTTTTGATTTTTAATAATTAAGGAATATAGAGGTAATTTGACCCACTTTTCAAATTCATAATTGTGTTATACAATCTGATTAATTATTTGCTAAGTTTAGTGATCCAAATTAAAATTTGAGTAATTCCACTGTCTTTTATTAAAAATTTCTCTTACATTTATAATAATAATTTTTTATTCAAGAATAATAATACATTTTATATTAAAGAATAATATATTTTTATTATTGATATTATTAAAATATATTTTTATTTATAATAACGTATTTTTAAAAGGGAGATTTAGGCTCAAGTCCCATGGAAGGAAAGAGTTGTCAATGGTAGCTGCTCCACTCGTCAATGGTGATCCTCGATTTGTCATTGACAACATCTTGGGACCTTTTCATAAATAATTTCCTTCCATTGAACTTGAGTCTAAATCTCCCTTTTTAAAATTAGTTTATAATAATATATTTTTAAAATTTTTAATATATATTTATAATATATTTTTAATTAAAATTATATAGTTCATATTTTTAGTTAATTTTATGATAATATATCTTTATTACAATAAATTCTTATTTTTATTTTATCAAACCATTTTCTTAAGTGTAATAATACTTTTTAATGATATTAATAAAATAAAAAAGTTTTTTTGGTCAAAAAAAATAAAAAAGTTATAAAGGTAAACATGTCAAAAAATTTTGATGTTAATAAGGAAGCTAAAATAGGGATCTGGGAGTGGAGTGAAGGATGGATTTTCCCTTCCTCCTCTGCAGCCAAACACAGACTATTTCTCATACCCATTTCCCTCCAATTCGGTTCTTCTTCTTCTGTTGTTTAGTTTCCATTTCCGGCGCCGTATAGGTCCCGCACATGGGAAATGAGTTCAAGCTCCTGTTCAACATGGTACACTCGAACACGCCGCTGCTTCCCTCAGTAACGCCCGCATCCAAATCTTTGCATATTTCATCATGGTACTCTGCCCCTCTTTGTTTTTATCACTCTGTTTAAAAAAAAACCATAACAAGGATAAGCAAGGGTCAAATGGGAAAGAACTTGTCCGAGTGTTTTAGATTGATGAGTTTGATTTCGATTTGATGAGCAGTTGGGCATGGGAAGTGCCGTGGAGATGCTGTATGGACAAGCTTACCGCCGACATTGTCAGGCTTGCAGCTTTGGGAGAGGTTACCGGCTAGCTGGGTTATGACGGCATCATCAGCCTTGGAACACTTCACATGAACCATGATTGGGATGGCTTTGACTCCGACCCTGATGTATTGTTTCCTCCCCATTTACCAGATGAAGACTGTCAACACCGAGCAGTTTACTGGAAAATCTCCAAAGATTGCATGATCGAAAAAAGAGGTGCTTATTTTCCTTACTCTTGCCTATGCGTTAACTTTGAGACAACATTGGGGGCCATAAGGATGATTGTTAGTATGGCTTCAGCGATTAGCTTAATCGAAAAGTGTACCATCAGCATGACACAGATAGTTGATCCCAGCAAAACAATTTATGCTATACCCATTTTTAATTTTCTGTGCTATTGATCTTAGCGATTTTTAGATATTCGCCTGTAGAAGGATGATGATAAAGCTTGGTGGCTCATTGGAGTTTAACTCAAGCCAATAATTTCTAAAGATTTCGAGGAGGAGACAGAAATGCCGGGGTTGGCGGTAGCAGCTGTGGAGGGATTCAAAACCTTGACTGAGACTAAAGCTTGGGACTACATTGTAGTATGGAAGTATGGTGATGATCCAACAAGGTAAGATAAACACAACGAGGAAAAGAACAAAAAGTGAAACAAAGCCATTTCTTAAATCATTTTATTCCATTGAAAAATCTGGTATTTCTTCTTATTCTTTGGGATTATGTTGTATTATGGAAGTATGGCGAAGATCCAACTAGGTAAACAAATACTATCAGGAAAAGAAAAAGTGAAACAAACCCAAACCATTTCTTATATCATTCTATCCGATTGAAAAATCTCATCTTTCTTCTTCCTCCTCCTTAGATTTATCGAGTGGATGGGCTGTTGTTGTGTTGGGGGATGTAAGGGAAGCAAGAGAGAAGAAA
The DNA here is from genome assembly GCA_025593235.1 of Vachellia pachyceras. Taxonomy (NCBI): domain Eukaryota; kingdom Viridiplantae; phylum Streptophyta; class Magnoliopsida; order Fabales; family Fabaceae; genus Vachellia; species Vachellia pachyceras. Next base: position 6,021 of record JANTPZ010023521.1, on the reverse strand, counting down.
CCAGGAAAAATATTAAATGGATCATAGATTTACTTTCAGCATCCAGTGAGAACCAAGGCTTGTGAGGCTCTTGCTCTACTTCCCTATACTATGCCACTTTATTCTGGGTATAATGACTCTTCTCTGAAATTTTGATTGTGCCTTTGTTTATACTTTGCACAAGCCAAGTACAATCACTAATGTGGATAGAGATTGATTTGATCCAGTGTTCAAGGTGATGTGGCAATATGAAAACAACCTCAATGGCTTACCCAGGTGAGTAGAAGATAACCTGTTTGATTTTCTTCCCCAGTCATTGACATATTGGTACAACTTGCATGGTTTATGAATAGTGCAATTTTTCTATAGGTTTTATATGATATGAATTTGTATGTTATGAAAAAGGAAAAAAGGGGTATATTACGACAGGATTCATCAGGAACAAAAGTTTTGATCCCTATCATTGGTGGTATTATAGAGCTCTTCTCAGTATAACTTGTAAGTTATAACTTCTATGTATATCTTGATGCTTAACTTTCACCATCTCTACTGAAAGTTTCCAACTTTATGCACGTAAAATAAAAAACTGCATGTTTTAAAAATAAAATCATATTATTTCTCTATGTCAGCTTTGGAAAGGCTAGCTTGTAAGAAAAGATTACAATAATTAATTTAAAATAATTTTAATATATTTATTCAAATATTGGAATATTTGAATTCAAGATATACTTAGATTTTTTAACTTAAATATACTAGATCCTAATAATAATTAATAATAAAAATACTAACTGAGATATTTATAAATAATATCTCTTTATTATTCATAATATAAAATAAACTAATAACTTCTAAAAATTGGTAACAAACTGATCCATTATCTTCATTCCCGATCTCATGATAGATGATATTCTATCAATGGTGGATGATTAAATGAACATTCATGTAACTAAGGATGATTCAACCTTCGTATGGTATTGTTCTATGTTTTCTTTTTGTTGTTTTTTTATGTGAAGAAGTTTGCTTTGATGATTTATCGTATTTGGCTTATGGTAAGTCGTCTCTTCCTTATTATCGAATGCAAACTCTTCTTCCAAAAGGGGTGTTGAAAGAAATTGAAAAGTTAAGCAGAAGCTTCTTTTGGAATCAAAATGCTGATATGCGGAAAATGCACTTGATTACTTGGGATAATATCAAAGCCTGCAAAAAGAGAAGGGGGATTGGGCATGAAGGATCTTCATTCTCAGAATGTGGCTTTTTTAATTAGGTTATGCTAGGGTCTGCTTATACCGACCAATGCGCTCTAGGTCGAATGCCTTCGGAATAAATATGGTTATGGTTCATAGGATCACCAGATTGTAAGAAGACAAAATCAATCAGCTGTTTGGCATGGCATCACGACTGTTTGGGAAGTTTTTTTTTCAAAAAAAATTAGGGAGAAGAGTCATTAATGGAGCAGGTACGAGAGCTTGGACAAATAACTGGACACCGCTTGATCGTCCACTACCAGACTATGTGGTCAAAAATCTCCAAAGCCTTGACAAACAAGTAATGGTGAATCAGTTCGTCACAAGTTCTGGGACTTGGGATATGGTGAAATGGGACACTTTTATGCCTAGTTGGATTTTACAATAAATTTAGTTCATCCAGCCACCCTATGGAGCTGTAAATGATACTTGGTGGTGGAAACCATCCTCCAATGGTAACTTTAGTGTGAAAACAACGTATCAATTGGTCTATAACTTTCAAAGACAAATCTCGAATGGCATGTGGTCTGAAATTTGGCATTGGGATATACCGGAATGAACTAAATTTTCATGAGGCAAAGTGATTCATGAGAGGATCCTAACGAATTCCTTTAGAGCAAAACGTTTGTCTTCTCAGCTAAATGAGTGTCTTTATGAGTGTGAGAGTGAAGAGTCCATTATTCATGCTTAAAGAGATTGTGAAGAGTCCATTATTCATAGTTTTGAGGGTTAAAAACTAATCATTTAGGCTAAGACAATTGTCTCAGAAGTTAATCCAAACACAATTATATAATCTATTTTCTTGATCTTTGAGTCAATTACTAATCACATGTTCACTGCGCATAAAGACGACCATTTGGGCGTGGCAAACCGATATTACTATTAACTAATTATTCCAAGACACAACTATGGAACCAGGGACCTTAGATTCTAATGTAGTCCTCAGTATTCTAAAGTGACTTTTGGTACATTTTTAAAGAGTATGTATGTTTTAATTATCTACATATCCTTAATATCAAATGTAATCACAAATAAACATTAAGCCAGAACTTAAATAAAATACAAACATCAAGGTTCTTCCGCTCCAACCTCTTTCAATCTTCACTAACCATAATTACCATTGCCCATAGAAGAGCTTGTTGTCGCTGTATAACATAGAAGAAAGGGGTGAGATTTGGGTGAGTCTCAGTAGGAACTACTTCAAGGCTATACACTGAGTATCTAAATATGAGCCATAAAGAAGAACACCTTGCAAATAACTAAGCTGAATGTCTTGCTGGTGCACATACTGAACTAGATAATTAACTGGATCATATTCATTTTATAGATAGATAAACTGAATAAATAACCGGTGCACACTCACTTTGCAGATAAATGAACTAAATAACTAACTAATGCACATTCACTGAGGAGATAATTGAGCACTGCTGATCTATATGCTGAACATAGCCATGACGAATAACTAATGCAAGGATAAATTAGATATGCCCATATTTGGAAAGCTGTATGGCACAAACAAGGATACAACAATACAATGCATAAATCACATGAGATGAAAAGGGTTACTATCTCTTGCTCTTTCTTCCAACTTACCTTCTCCTTGCTTTTCTCTATGTCGATTCCTTGATGGGCTTGGGCAAATGTCAGCACCTAACATTTATAAGGGTAGGTTAGCACTTGTATTATTCACAACTTATACTAACCCTCCCCAAACCATAGCTTTTGTTTATACCTGCCCCTATTGGATCAGTGATTTTGCTTAGATAATTGGAATATGAGGCTGACGTATTCCAGGAGCGGGAGGATCTTCCTCCAAGCCAATAGGTTTCAACAAATTGACCTTCCCATCTTCTCCAGCAAATGTTCTTGTTAGTGAATGGTTTGCCACTGTCAGATTAGTTTCTATATCTCTAGGAAACACAAAATTCGGTTGGTCATCATGAATATGTTCGCAAGCAAACCCGATTCTACTGCCAAACCCTGCACGCCGAATTCCACGCATGTAATCCAGGTTTTCACTGTTCATGGTCAACATATTCCACTATCTCTATGAAAATTTTCTAAAACTTGCGTATGAAAGTAAAAAAGGCTAGCCTTTAGTTTCATCAAGACTCAGAGAAAGAGAACACAAAGCAACAGAAAAAAAAACTATCATTACTGGATTTAAAAGGAGATTATGTCCATCTAATCTTTTGATTTTCATCATTCTCAAACACCAAATAACTTTTAGTAATTCCGGTAAAAAAATAACTTTTAGTAATTAATAAGAGTTCGTTTTTGAGATTTTTATAATCATCTTAAAATCCTCTAAAATGGTTAATTGAGCGACTTACGCACTGTGTCTAGCAACTCTTGGAACTGAGGGCTTAGCCCCCAATGAGCCATTGAGAGCCAAACAATGGAAATGAGTTCGCCACCTTTACTCAGCAACTGAAGATGCCCCGTAGGCCTGCAATGGCACGCAGCATATGACAACAATTCCACCCAAACACTGCTTATGATTTTCCATTTCTCATCTCCTAACTTGTCTAACTCTTTGGCCAAACGACATGCATCAAACAAGAGCGATTTGCTCCTATTCCCCTTCACATCAAAGGGTTTCAATGCTGTCGGCACTTTCATAAGCCTTTCGCAAGCTTCCTTAAGCATAGCCTCCCGATCTCCTTGTGCTGAAATCTTCTCCTTGAAGAACCTTTTGGCCTCTTCACATGTATCTTGGAACCTGATTTGTCCGTTTCCTGCTATCGACGACATCATATTAGGTTGCATCATCAGAAGGTATAGCATGTAATCTGAGAGAATCATACTGATGATCTTTGTCTCGTGTCCCTCCATTAGTACTGTGGCGTCCTTGGCATAGTAACAGAGAGTAGTAGCAATGTGCCACAATAGGAGGCTTTCATCAAAGCTAACTTTGTTGGGATCCACAAATGCCTCCAAACTTTCTAAACTCTCCTTTTGGACAACCCGCTCACCTCTCGCTGAAATTATGCCCTCTATACGTTCATCTTCATCAGATTTCTCGCTCATCTTCTTTTGGATATATTCCCAAAGCTTTTTGAGGAACGGGTTTGTCGACGGATACCTCCATCGATCAAGGAGATGTTTGATACTAGAACGTTGGTAGAAGAAATCTTGTACAAAAAGCACGATTCTGAAGTACTCACGCCGAATGACTCGACCAATGTAAAAGCTTCCATGAAGATTAATATTAGAATCCCTTCGAACTGACTCGTCCAGGCAGTATTTCAGCAGGTTGTTCCCCGAGATTGATCCAGACCATCTGCGGAATAAAAAATTGGTGGAAGGCTTCTCACAGCCTTTATAAGGCCCTTCCTTGATTTTTGACCAAGTTGGTTTTCTCCAGTTGAGGAAACCTGCTAAAATTCTTTCATTGAGATATTTGAAAAGTCTGGCTCGGAGTTTTTGGAAAGAAGCACCATTGTCTATTAAATCTTGATCGGAGAGGGTGGCGGTGTAATCAGTGAATAAGCGCATGACAAGAGCAATAACATCCAGGACCAGAGCGCCAGACAGCAAAGCATAAGTGACCTTAACATCCAACTGGTCGAAACCACCGTGCCTTTCTGCCTTAATGAAGAGTACGAAGGCGGCGATAATTGAAATTAAGGAAACAAGTTTTCCCCATGACCAGAACCAATATTGGCGAACGACCGAAGCCTTGGTGTAGAAAACTTCATACATGAAGTTGAGTTCACTCTCAATGAGCACGAGAGTTTGTTGTGCAGTTCTACTTTGAAAATAAGCTTTGATTTCGGCTCTTTCTTTTAAGCTGTACGTCATGTCAACGAGTAGACCCTGGAACTTTTTGAAGAAGAAGAAAGCTCTGCGTGCTAACTGAAGACTATCAGCATTATCTGGCTCAATAAAATATTTAATAGGAGTCTTTGGAACCTCGTGTTGTGAGTCGGTTGGAATGCCATCCTCCACACCAAGAGGGTTCCCCTCCACCAGGTTTGCATAGTTGAGCCCAGCATAAGGACGAGGAAGCAAGGATTTCCTAAAATTGTTGATGGCGGCGACGTACAAAGCGTGAGTTCTCTCAACGTACTTGATTAATCCGGCAACAAACATTAATATCGTGGGTATCCACAACGTGTTCAGGGGAAGCGTTAAAAGGAAGACATAAGCAGCCATGACTGACTGGAAAATGAGGCCGAGAAGGTGCCTGAGCCAGAGCTCATTGTCTTCCATGGCAAAGGAACTTATGGTGTCTGGACCTCCCAGGTGTAAGAGAAGGAAAGGACCCCAAAATGCCATGAGATTATCATTTTGAGAGAGGCTGGACTTTTTCTCTTGGTCGCTGGAGATGAGTCCGATACAGTAGGCAGCAGCCCAGTCGGCGAGAAGGTAAGCCAACCAGACAAAGGATACGAAGAAGCTTCTGGTGCGTTTTCTGGAAGGAGCAGAAACGATGAGGAAGATCTGAAGGAAAGGACTGAAGACGATAATTACGCGGACATTCCACTTATCCCATATGATCTTCTGAAACTCGGAGATGGAAGAAAGCATGTTTGTGTGTGTATTCGTGTGTGTGGTTGATGGAAATTTCGTTAAGAATTTGGGAGTCCCCATCTCCGTCTTGTAGGAAGCGATAATTTGGGGTCTTTTTAAATTTTAGCCTTGTAAGATTAAAGCCTTGTAAGAATGCAGTCTTTCACAGCCTTTTCCTGAACACACAGAAAAAAAATTGAAACGGACTTGTAACCCTGAAAAGGCATTCTCCAAGCCAAACGTGGTTCCCAAGGCACATTACCGGCAGAACAGCACAAGAGAG
>JANTPZ010023519.1:0-10614 GCA_025593235.1 Vachellia pachyceras | reverse complement strand
AAAAAAAAAGCAGAGTGTCCATTACTCTTTACGGATAATAATTTAAGAAGGAAGAATTTGTTAATTGTGTACTTCATGATCATTATGAATTTCTTTACCAAAACCTGCTGAATTCTCTGTTCACCTGCAGGTTTGAAGAAGCTCGGATTTTCTGGCAGAAAAAAAAACTAAAAGAATTAAAGGAAACTAAAAGGGGAACGACGAAAATTTTGAGTGGTGACATGGTTTTCGTGAGTGCTGAAGTAACCTTAAAATTGGAAGAAATGAAGAGATCCTTCTTTGGGGTTGTTCAAACAAACTTGGAATCTTAAGTGGATATCTCCTTAAGGGGGATTTGTTTGTCTATGGATGGATCAGTGAATAAAATAAACTATTACGGAAGGGGTTGAGTTTAATAAAATAGACTAGTCTTTTAACTCTATAACGAATCAAAATTTGAATCTTTGTTGGAAGGGGAATTCACATTTAGTGTGGGATATTATCTCGAATATGATCACATATAATATAAAAATGCATGTTTTAATAAAAAATAGAACCAACTTATAGGATTAATGAAGAACAAGGATGCTCGTATCATCATTGTGCTTATAGCTTTATATATCTCTAGTTCTTAACATAAGACATACTTTGTAGTTGAATTTCTTTATCAAAATGAATCTTATATTAAATATCAGAGAAGTAATACTTATATTAAATATCAAAGAAGTAATACTTATATTAAATATCAAAATGAATCTTATATTAAATATAAGAGAAGTAATTATAATAGGACTGTGGATGTCAACAAGTGAACCTATGCATTAATAGATTAACTCTATAAAAGCTTTGTGTTTGATAGTTAAAACCCTTGTTCACCATTACGTTATAAAAACAAGTTTTTGTAAGTTGAGATATAACTCTTTTTACATGCATACGCTATATAGAAGTTTTTTTGGTAAAATTTCGGTATAAACATGTAAGGATGAAAAGATATAGTGTACCCTGAGCTTTAAATATTTTCAAAAATTATAATAATGCTCCATAAATAAAGCTATTATAAATTTTTCTAAAATGACAATGATATTGCACTTGGTGTTTTGTTAATACCGATTCTGTAAATGATTGGTGGGGGATAGTGGAAGAGGATGATGCCCATGACAAGAGCATGCTTTATGGAATAAATAAGTGAAGTACATGACGCCACGTGGCGAATCCTCTGACAAAAGACAAAGGACACAGTGACATATGCAATCAAAAAAGTCAAAACTAAGAAAAACAAAACAACAGAAAACGAGGACATCACATCAACAATGTCACGCTCCTTTTTATAGGCAAAACAACTGAAAATGACTTCACCTTTTGTGAACCAAGTGTACTTGTTGCCTCATTCTTTGCGATATTTCACTAAATAGACTAAATGGGTTTGAGGCAAAATAAAAATAGAAAAATTAATCAGAGATTCCAAGTAATATAATTAACCATAAAATGGTCTCAAAAATTTAAAAAATTACCATGAGATCCTAAGAGTAGTTGCTGAGGTTGTTAATAAAGGCGGCTAAGGTTGTTAATGACAACCTCAGCAGCTGCTTCTGGGACCTCATGGTAATTTTTTGAATCTTTAAGACTATTTTATGGTTAATTCTGTTGTTTGGGATCTCTGGGTAATTTTCCTTAAAAGAAAAATCACTGAATGGGATTGGTTCGCTAAGTAATTTCGTGTAATTATATTTCAAGTTCCCACTTTAAGTCATGACAACTCAACCTTTTAATTATAACTCAACGCAATTTGGTTTTAAGTTTTGGTATGTTTAAAACTCAGTTATCTAATCTTTTTCTATTTAATAGTTTAATTCTTGTTATACAAAGCAAGATATATTATTACTATTTTCCTATTTATAAGTCATTTCTAACATATTTTATATAAATTAAGAATAATTTTAAATTATATAAATTCAATAACTTTACAATTTTATCCTTATTATATATATTACATCATTTGAGAAAAAAGTCAACACAATAATAAATTAATAATAAGATTATAAATTCATATAAAATTTTGATGATGTGATATATAAATATGATCAATAAATTCTTTTTTATAGTATAAATAAGACTGAGGGAGTTCTTAACACCATTAAAAATTACACTCAATGTATATGACGCAACAGTAACAACAATAACAATAAAGCATGATTCTATAAGGTGAGGTTTGTTCATGGAACAAACGATGTTACTGCGTTCTATCATAATCATAAACCATATTCTTAGATATATTATTAATCAAAAGATCTCTCTTTATAATTTCATTGAGAGTATGCTTCGGTTTTCCTTTACCCATTCTTAGAGGATTTCATATTGTTTGATACACCATTCTTACTAGTGTCTCCAATGGTTTTCCTTACATATGTTTGAACCATCTCAAATGATTCTACATCATTTTCTTCTTAATGGCTACCACATTAACTTGTCCATGAATTTCATCATTACGAATCTTATTGATTATTGTATGGTTATACATTCATCTTAGCAATCCCTATTTTATGCTCATAATGTTCTTTTAAAGCCCAACGTTCACTACCATATAAAAACAATGACTTTATAGTCGTATGATAAAAAAATTTCCTTTTACTTTATTAGGCATTTTTGGATTATAAATAACTTCAGCAACTTGCCTCCAATTACATTATCCATCTTGAATTCTATGATCAACATTACCATTATTTTGTATCATTGATCTCAAATATTTAAATTTTGTTACTTGTGTAAAGATTTGATCACCCAATGCCACCTTCAAGCAATTTTCAGCTTATCTCTTATTAAAATTGCAATGCATATATTATGTCTTTCTCTAACTCAGATGAAAGCCTTCTGACTTTAAAACCCTTCTCCAAGTCTCAAGTTTACAGTTTATCTCTTGCTTTGATTCGGCTAAAAGAACTATATCATCAGTAAAGAGTATGCACTAAGGGTTCTCTTATTGCATAGGCTTAGTTGGAACTTTAACATTATGTTAAACAAATAAGGGCTCAAAGATGATCTTTGATGTAAGACAATTTTTATCAAAAAATCTTTTGTCCCGTCTTTAGTTGTTCTAACAATGGTTATTACCCCATCGTATATATATCTTGAATGGGTTTAATATAAGACACGCACACCCCTTTCTTTCTCAAAGCTTTCCATAGAACATCTTTAGACACAAAATCATAAGCTTTTTCTAGGTGAATGAAAACCATGTGTAAATATCTTCCTTCACTACGATACTTTTCCGTTAACCTCACGAGCAAATAAATCACTTTTGTTATGGACTTTTTTGGTATGAACCAATTTGATTCTAAAAAATGTAGTCTCCACTATCAATCTATGCTCAATCGCCTTTTCCCATCATTTTATTATATGAGTCAACTTATATCCATTTGATAAAAACTTGGTAAGAAAACACAAGCTCTACCATCTAGGAGAGCTTTCTCCCTTAGAGAAGGTCCTCAACTGAATAAAAAGTGATTTGTTCTAAAATTATACTGAATTTTGTGAATACACACACATAAATGCCAGGAAATGGTTAAAGTGTTAATCACGATGAATAGATGGGATGGTTTTAGCACAAGATATCAAGTTGAAACATAAATAAATCCTGAAAACTTTTTGACACACAATATAAGTGACTAAGTGCTATAAAAATATATAATTAAATCCTTCAAATTCATACACGTTTGTAATTTAATATTATATTTATTATCTTATAAATACATAATATATATTTAAAGAATACCAACCACTCCCTATGGTTTATAATACAAGTCATATTGTATCGGTTTGAATTAGTGGTATTTCTAACTTGATTTATGATCTATAAAATAAATATGTAACATGAGTTTTATCTCGATTTGTTCAAACTTACTTTTATAATGCTATCACGATAACCTGTTGATTATTTTTGTGGTGATTAAGATAGTTAAATAAATTAATATATTTATATTTTTTCTTCAACCTAATTTTTTTGATTTATTAAATGATATATAATATAATGGTATACATATATATTTAAAAATATATATTATAATTAAATAATTTATTTAACTTTTTTTTAATCATTTTTTAAAAAAAGTCAACTAATTAGTAAGCTATAGTGCTCGGCAAAAAAAAAAAAGTTGTAAGCTATAGTGACACTGAACAGTGATGAACAAGTTCCAATTTTTTCATCTTCACTAGGCAACGTGGGCTTTCCATTCACTCCTATTTATCACTTTCACAGCACATCTATCTATAAATCTAAAACCTAACATTTGGGATCAAAATTCCTAATCTCACAGTCCTACTTTTTCTTCTTTTGGCAACCAAACAGTTATTATTTCCTTTGAGGTTCCCAAGTCTTTTTCTTCTTCCTCTCTTCCCTTTTGGGTGCTTTTTGACTTGCACCTTGCTGGGTTCCACTACCAGAAAGGCATGTCAACAGTAAGAGATCCTGCTATAAAACTATTTGGTAGAGATATTCCTGTAGATTCAACACGCAACACCGATTCGCCCCAAGTTATGGTATTCTTTCACTTTCTTTTCTTCTGTTCTCTTAGATTTTGATTTTTCTTGTTTTTTCCCCTTGCCCCCTTTGTAATATAAATTACCTGCAAGCTTTTACGAACTTGCAATTTCGTTGTTCATTTTGAACTGTAAGCAATCATACGTTTTGTAACTGGTGACTTATGAGCAAGTGTATATGATTTGTGATTTTCGCTGGAAGCGCAAGTTCTAGATGTATTTATTAACTTCCTTTTTCGGGGAGTTTTGTAGTTCCGTATTCATATTTCATTATAGCTTTAAAAAGTTGTTTAACCACAAGAAAATCATTTTGGTTGGACAACTTTTTTTTTGAGTTTGAAAACTGCTTGCACTCGTCCCCGTGCGGGCAATTTAATAATCTGTTGTTCAATTAAAGTGGTAGAAGCACTAAAGTCGTATCTATAATTGTTTGATAAGTGTTTTCAAAGGTGGTGGGGTTATACATTTTTGTTCCACAAGGACGCTGAAAATGGAAAAGGAAGAAAACATAATGGAAGATTTTAAGAAAAAGTTAAAATATAGGTTTGATTTTCTAGGTATTAGCATTCCTTGATTGGGTCTTTCAAGAATACTTATTCATGTCTCGTATTTGTTGGAGAACCTATTGGGGAATGGCTATGAAACTTTGCCTTGTCCAGTCATCAAAGAAAATGTACTATAACTTAAAATGGTATTTTCCCTTTTCAGTTGGTACTAGAATGTTCAAAAAGTTATTGACACCTTAAATTTGACCAACTTAATTGAGGTGTTCTCATAAATATAGTTATAATATAACATCAAGGCTTATGCAAGATGATTTTTGTGCTTCTGACTTCTGTTATGTTGGGGCATTGAACCGCAGGGCGTTCAACTTGATTTTTATGTCATTTTTGCGATACAATATCAGTTGCTGGATTATTAAGCATGAAATGGGCTTATATATCTGTGGAAATTGCATGCCAATCTTATTTTTAAAGATTAATATGTTATGCTAGCATCTGTATTTTGATCAGAGCCATTTGGGCATAATGTAAATCTTCTACTATATTCAATGGTACGCCCTTTGATTAAAGTATGTAAATCTTCTACTATATTCAATGGTACGACCTTTATTAAAGTTTAGTCCTCGATTGCAGAACAGGTATGATAAATCAACAATTGAAGGCAATGTTCCTTTCAGAGCCGGCAAGCAGCATAGTCCTATTGAAGAAGCAGATGGAAACGTTCATAGAAGTCCTACTTTTGAAGTGGAGGAGGCTAAAGTAGTTCGTAGAACTAAAGACTACAAGGCTTGCAGCAGAGATATGGATCAAGAAAAAGTTTTCAAGAAACCAGATAAGGTGCTGCCTTGTCCTCGCTGCAACAGCTTGGAGACTAAGTTTTGCTATTTCAATAATTACAATGTTAATCAACCTAGGCATTTCTGCAAAAATTGCCAAAGATATTGGACAGCTGGGGGGATAGTTAGAAATGTTCCTGTGGGGGCTGGAAAGCGCAAAAATAAACATTCGCTATTAACTGTTGGCCGAGAAATAGTGTCTGTTTCCCATACGGACTCCAACTCTCTTCCTACAGTCTCAAGGCCTATCGGAGGATTGGGAAATAGCCCTAGAATTGGGGAGGAAGCTCCTCTGTGTGAATCCTTGGAAACTGTGTTAAATCTAAAAGGTGAAAAAAAAACTGAAGTTGACTCCTCTATTGGTGATGCTAGTGAGGAGCCTTCCAGAGATTTTGAATCCAGGGAAAAGGAATGCTCGAAAGATGAAGTTGAGCAGGTAGGCCTGCAGCAGCACATAAATGGTTTTAATCCCCTACATCCACTTCATCATTATCCTGCACCTCCCTGGGCTTACCAATGGAACCCGTGTTGGAATTCTATGGTATTTAGACCCAGTCCTGCTTATATGGGCTCTGCAGCCATGATGGCAGTTCCAGGTTTCACTGCACCAACCATAGAATTATCAGCAGCACCTTTTTATCCGAGTACCCTGCCAAGCTGGAATGGCCGGCAGGAAGAGCCTCCATTTGCTGGGTCTACATTTAGTGGCATCCCATCACCTTCCTCTTCCACTAGCAGCAGAGTGTGCTCTGGGACTAAGTCTCCAACCTTAGGAAAACATTCCAGAGATGTAAGTACTTGGACAGGTGATGCAATGAGACAGAATCTTTGGGTTCCTAAAACTCTGAGAATCAATGATCCAGAAGAAGCTGCAAGGAGTTCTATATGGTCTGCTTTTGATAAAAAGGTTGAACAGAACAAACCGATAATCAAAGGCAGTGTTTTTAAATCTTTTGAACCTAAGTCAGAAGGTGCAAGTTCTCGTATTTCAAATACTGATCAAATTCGGAGTGCAAATCCTGCTGCGTTTTCTCGCTCAGAATCATTTCAGGAAATAATGTAAAATCTTGCATTTCATTCTGCATGTTTGCTGTGGTGAACTAGACCGTGTCATGCGGGCATTTGTTGTTGGATGGAGGGAGGGTTTCTGCTTCTTCCATTTTGTCATGGCTAGTTACATGTCAAACTATATCTCATAAGATGGCTATGACATTTGTCTGGGAATTTCAAGCTGTTTGTTCTGGGGTTGGTAAGAATATACAATTGTGACTTCCATACCTTTCATGTTTAAACCTCAACGACCACATCCTAAAGAGGGCCATCACAGTCAAAATGTCCTTGTTGCATGTGGTTACATCGATTTTGTTTGAGGTATGACCTTTGAACTCCATAGCAGTTGCATCAAGATAATTTTTCTTTTCCATTTAAATTTAAGCTATTCCTGTCATCTACTAGTGAGCTTTAGGAGTCTTCATGTCTTGCTGACTTCTCTGTGTTTTGAGAATTTTCTAGTTGTTTTTTCTTCAGTTCCTTCTCTTTTTCTCCTTTGCTCAGTCCTTTATTGTATCTTGAAAATTTATAATAAGAAAAGAAAGATGCTCAGAGAAGCTTCTTTTTGTGAACCGTTTTAGCAAATTTTTCTTGCTCTTACATTCTGAGGAAACCAAAACTACGCTATTTAAGACAGTGCCTACCACAATCTGGTTAGAAAATTATATAGATTGTAAATTGCTATGAGGATAGCTGCGCTTGTCTTATTTGACTTTTATTTTTATTGGGCATCTTTTCATTTCTTGACCTCCTTTTTTAATTTGAATATTTATTGTCCTTCTCATTGTACAATATTTGATAAGCTAATATTTATCTTCATTATATGTTTCCCTTGATTTGTTGTGGCTTATCAATGTTGATCATACCATTTCTATGAGGTGACTGGACTGAGCATGAGCAATATTCGCCTGTCGAGAGAACTTTTCTTTTTTGCTTTTGGTTTTTTTTGTCTATTTCATTTTTGGCCTTGGGGGGACGGTATAATTTTTTTCACACCCCCTTACACATAAAAGCTTGTTGAGCACCAGGTCCTTGTATTAATATTAGAGAGAACACATAAAAGCTTGTTGAACACCAGGTCCTTGTATTAATATTAGAGAGATTGCTCATATTCTTGCTCTATCGGAGACATGACTGCTAAATGAACATTTGTTACATTCTTGTACTTTTTTTAATTAAGAAAAGGTGATGAGAATGCCTGATAAATCAAGATTCCTAGTCATCATTCTGGTAAGGTAGATTTATGGTTGGTTTGATAAGATTACATGAATCAAGATTACTACAGTTCTGATTACATCATGCGCTCTAGATTCTCTTTAAAATGCTGCATCATGAATGAGGATTACACCATGCCAAAAGACATTCATGTCCTTAGTTTACCTCCCTCGACCATTCTGAACCCTCACCCTCCCTCCTCCGCCTCTTATTCCTCCACCCCCACCGTCACTTGTAGGAGGTAGATTTTTCCCCTATTGAAAGGGCATTTCTGATGTCTCAATTTTATCTGTCATTAATTTTATTACCGTATTCCTGATATTGTACCAAACAAGACTATTATAATCATCATTGCATTATTTTACATTCTCAAGCATCCAGTGAACCAAATGCAATGATTGCTAGGGTTCCAAGATTTCTTTCCATAATTCCATTATATTACATTCCTGAGCATTCAGTAGCTACAAGGCTCTTGGCAGCTGTTGGTGGTGGTTTAATGTTTTTGATGCCTTTTGTTCTTTAGAAACCATCTTTGTATGCATGCAATATCAAGGTATAACATTACCAAATTGTGATGTCATTCTATACGCGGTGGAATTTGGATTTGAAGTTACTCGACTTATACAAGTTGATTTTAATTTCAAATAGATATGATAAAAAAGATTATATACTTGTACATTTAAGGTGCTTGTTTCCAATCATCAAGACATGTATATTTTCTATTACATATTATTTATTATATAATAAACTCTGGTTAATACTATTAACACTTTAAAATTCACTTGTTTTAATTTAACTGAACAAAAGTACATTAAGCATATAAGACTAAATACCTGACTCTAGCCCTATGATAAATGGTCAAATGATTGAGAAGTTCCGAATGTAGCAGCATTGGATAAATAAAAAAAATAAAAAAGTCAAGATTAATAACATGTTGTATATATTATCCATGCATCTATATATGATAAAAAATAATAAAAACATGAATAGTACAGCATAAGTGGATTTCTATGTAAAGCATGAGTCCATACTCTAATTTTTCATATGATAAATAATAATTCTTTTTCGAAGATGACAAAGTCCATTGAACACACACAGTCGCAGTTATGTTATAAAAGACTCGAAAAAGGCCTATTTGATTAAAATAAAAATAATCCTTACTCATTCCATATAGGTCATGTTAATTCATAAGACAATAATAATCAATAAATCACAATATTAAATAAATTCATAAAAAGCCACATTATTGATTCATCTAAAAATGTTTAGTTTACAATAAACCAAGAAAACATCATGTATGCCTTTGCGCACGGGACAGCATAAAAATTAAATTAACAGGAGCATAATTGAAAAAAAGTCAAAATAAAAGTATTGCAGTACGAGGTAACTAGAACAACACAAAAAAAAAAAATTATACACTATTATTAATTTATTATTGTACAAACTACAAAGCTAAAGAAATACAAGTCATATTTGGCTAATAGATAACCTGTGTAAATTGAAAAAATAATATCAGATCCAATAAAAAAACAATAGTGTTCCTCAGTACAAGCTCACAGTTGAGTTATCCTATGCAAAAGCTCCTCTCAATTTATGAGCCAACTCTCCAATGGAGAAAGTGAAAAAGAAACTTGCGCAGAACATCCTACCGAGGATCTCACACATACTTCCTTTCACGTTTCACCATACTCTTTCCCCCCTATTATTGATAACAGTTTCCCCCCTTTTTTGGAGTAGAGAACCAACCCCATCTAAAGTATGTTCCTACCTGAACTATAGCTGCAAAGCATGTACGGGTTCCAATTGAATAAAGAAGAACAAGGGGACAACCTCAAAGAAGCCATCTATGAATCACCAATACAGGAAAAACGAAGCCAAATCATGTCTAGTAGGTGTTTGACAATTATAACAATCATGACACGGTGTTTAAGATTGTACCCAGGCACCTGAGCCGTATCCTTATCATCCATATCTCAACCATCTCAGTTCTTGTTTGCCTCCACTTAAAAAAGGCATTTGTACGAGATAAAACTCTTCTAACGTATTTAACTCTTATAGTGCAAAATCACTTTAAATAAGTGAAATCAAACTCCCGATCATGTACGTACTTTTCTTGCGAAGGTGTTAAGGATCAGCGACCTTTGGATTTCCTACGTCTCCCTAGCAGTTTTAGCATGTTGTCAGTGACATCAGGGGGAGAGTTATTGTCTTCATCTTCAAGTTGATTATTGTCAGAGGTGAGTCAGCCAAGCCAATGCCTCTATTGCAGCATCCCTCTCTGCCAGCTGCTTGTTTCTCTTGGGTTTGCCAACAAACTGCATTCCTTTGAACTCCACCAGAGCCCTAAACTCATTTGTTTTAAGGTGTTTTGTTTTGTACTTGGGAGGAGAGTGCCCTGCGCGCATCAACAGTGTCTGTAGCAAGCTCTTGGGGTTTGTCCCATCTTTTGTGAACTTACTCTCATCATTAGCTATCTTCGGCTTCCTGGTTTCTCGGCC
>JANTPZ010023515.1:0-10511 GCA_025593235.1 Vachellia pachyceras | reverse complement strand
CTCTGCAAATATCAGAGTGCGAAGAGTGAAGCTGATTGCCCCAGCTGATAGCCCCAACACAGATGGAATTCATATAAGCCACTCCATTAATATCATCGTCTCCAGGAACACCATTGGAACCGGAGATGACTGTGTTTCTATCATCCAAGGAGTCAAGAATGTTGCCATCAACAGACTCACCTGTGGCCCTGGACATGGCATCAGGCAATTAATACTCCTATGCTCCTATTTCTAAAATCACTTTTAAAGTGTTTTATCAAAGTTAAAAAAAAATCTTAAATCTCATTAATTTGACCTTAATTTTTAATGAATTTTTCAACTTTATTCCTGTTTAAAACTTATTGCACCACATGAAAATAATGTGTACACGATAATAAAATAACTATAAAATTGTATATTTATATGAAAAATTTAATAACGTTAATTGTAAATAAGACAATAAAAAAAACCCTTCTCTCCTGCCTTATTTATGGATTGTGCTTCTACTTTTTACAGCATTGGAAGCCTTGGAAAGTACGAGGATGAGCTCGAGGTGAGCAACATTATGGTACGGGACAGTACTTTGGTGGGAACAACCAATGGTCTGAGAATCAAAGCATGGCCAGATAAGTATCCTGGAGCAGCTTCGTCCATATTCTTCTCTGGAATTACCATGAACAATGTTAAAAACCCCATCATCATTGATGAACAGTACGAATGCAAACCTGATAAATGCCAGGCCAAGGTAATATTAATTTTATTACCTGCAACTGCAAGTTTCACTTTCCTCACACAATGAGTAGTTTTAGCTAAATCTGGTGTTTTATGTTTTGATTGTGCAGCCATCGTTGGTAAAGCTAAGCAACATACGTTTTACAAATATAAAGGGAACTTCATCTTCACCACTTGGAGTGGACTTAAGGTGCAGCCAACTGTATCCATGCCAAAACGTTGTACTTACTAACGTTGACCTCAAGATGGGGGGCAAACCTGTTACCAGTAGATGTGCCAGTGTCCGACCCACCTATTTTGGCATAAACACCCCATTGCCTTGTTCTTAATCAGGCCAATGATCTTTTTCATATCATATAGAGAGGAAGGGAATGAGGGCCAGCTTGGGAGGGCCAGCTTGGGAGGGCCATGTGAGAGCTTATTCTTGTAGCTGCACCACTTCTGATAATGCCTTTTCTGTCAAATAAGTATTGATTCTACATAATGAGAAGGGGAAAATGTCCTATTCTTTTGATTAATGATATCACGTTTTTTTAAAAGGAATAATTTTGGATTTTGTTAACGATTATGATGATGAACCCTCCTAAAACTAAGTAAGAAAAACCAACTTCAGTAGCTAAGTTCATTTATACTACGTACTTAACAACACAAAATTTGAAAAAGCCAACTTTAAAGCATATTTGCAAGGAAACTGCTGCATGTTAAGGCTTCAAGGATGAGGTTTGGTAATCTTCCACATGGTTTGCAAACAACAATCTGAGTATGCTAAAGTGACAGGATGGTAACATCAAAAATTGAAGAAGTCTTGACAAAGTATAATGATTAAATATTTCATATCTATCTATAGATTTTGTAGTTGATAGAACACAATGGCATTTTAAGATTCCTGTGGCCCTATCTAATGGGATAAAGCTTGTTGTTATTGTTGTTTGCCAACTTGTTGTTGCAGTTAAACAATTCAAGTATATAAATGAACAAGTCTCCCTTCCTATGGCATCTTAATTCCCTAAAAAACTATTTTACATCTATTACAGTTTCCTCTATGTTATATTTATTCAATCGGATGAAACGGTTATGTCAGAAGAAACTATCCTTTTTGAAGGCATTTTGGTTTGAGAAATAGAAGTCAGTTACATATCGGAAGCTAATGTTTCATTTTCTATTTGTTAAGCCTTGAGGGGGCAAGATTATATTGAATAGCCCTATTTATGGCGTAATTAACAGTATTAAGTTAAATACCGTGAGAAAGACTTCAAGTTTCTTATATCTAATAATGTGAACTAAGAAATATAAATCGGATATATGATCAAATGCTTTTGTATCGTGCTAGAAGTAAAAGATCAGTTCTTGAGGTATTTTAAAATAAAAAAAATTCCTCAAAGGTTTAAAGCATGTTGGGTGATCCTCCTGTCTTGTATCGAAATGACATGCAAGTGTTATCTTTCTTGTTTCCTATTTCTTAAACGGTGACATTGTTCATAAATGGGGAACAATGGAATCACATTGCACAAAGAGCTAATACTGATGAAATTTAACAGATCACTGGATAGTAAATGAACTTTATGATATTGAAAATAAACTCAAATGCTAGTTTGAACTGTTTCAATTTTGAAAGAAACTCCACCCAGAAAGATAGTTAAGCGTTTAAGAATTTATATAAAGTAACTATATTAATAGCTCTGGTTCAAGAAACATCAAGATTGCATACCACAAGGAGTTGTTGCTATTCTTGAGCCAGAATGGTAAACTCAAATAACATCTAACAAGTCATAGTTCAAGAGAATCTGCTAAAAATGCAGATGATGGCAGTAAGCATAAGTATAGCAGTAGTAGCAGCATATATGGCCACTTTTCGAACTGGTACAGCCATGGCTCCAGTTCCTGAACCTGCCGATGAATCGGTTGGCCGGAATTCAAGTGCTAAGAGATATTATGATGTTACAAAATATGGAGCAGATTCCGATGGGAAGACAGAAAGCAGCTCCGTAAGTTTGTGTTGCATCTGTAAGGGTGGACATGAGTTCAGATTTCATTACTTGTTCTATTGGAAAGTGGTTTGACCAAACAAAAAATTCCAATTGAAATTTGAAGAAAATTATTTAAAAAAATCTCAAGGTGTCTCATTTATACTAGTAAAATATTAGATTAATTAATGACAAGGGGTTATATTGAAAAATTGGAAAATTTAAACATATGACGCACTCATCTATGTCTTTATAAGCTGCATTGTAATCACCTTTCACTAATGCCATATATATTTTCACTATTTCATGCTTGTTTAGGGATGATAAAATCACTATAAAGTCCTCAGGAATAAACATAATCACTAAAAAGTCTCATAACAAGTGAGTCACATGAAATAACAAATTCTAATTCTATAAATGACAACATGCCTATGCTACGCGTTTATTATTATAACTTTTTGATGACTGCATTCTTTTTTAAAACCTCATAGTGATTCTTCTGTACTTCTTGAGTTGTCAAATTTTGATGCCCATAAATTATTTACATGTGACCTAAAGTATTATAGGATTCTGTGTAATTTGTAATTTGAAGGTACTAATTGATATTGATATTGATATTGATATTGATTGAAGACTCCTTATGCAAATAATAGGCATTGTTGGAAGCTTGGAAGGATGCATGCTCTGCTGCGGGAAACTCAGTGCTGGTAATTCCAGAAGGAACGTTCTTGGTTGGTCCAGTCACATTCTCAGGGCCCTGCCCCAACAATCAGTCCCCACATATAGAGATCTCTGGGACTTTAAAGGCTCTAAGTAGCCCAAAGGCCTTCCTATCTTCTGATTGGATCGTTTTCAGGGAATTGAACGGCATCAACCTTACCGGAATTACTAGTATGGCAGTGTTGGATGGTCAAGGTGCTAAATCATGGTCAAGGAATGCTTGTCAAAAGCTCGAGAATTGCCCGAATCGCCCTAGCGTGAGCTCCAAACTTCACTCTTTCATCAGATTAACTCCAATTTATCGTGTGTCTCATGTTCTTGCAAATGATTTTACCGCATATTTTCACACTAATTAAACAATTTTTTTGGCTCTGCAGAGTCTGAAATTTGTGAATGTTACACATGGGACAGTGAGCAACATCAGTTTGTTGGACAGCAAGTTCTTCCATGTTGAGATATACAAGTGTGACTACATGAATGTGTCAAGGTTAACAATCAAAGCACCTGCTGATAGCCCGAACACCGATGGAATTCACATTAGTCTCTCCTCTAATATCAACATCACCTCATCAATAATAGGAGTTGGGGATGACTGTGTTTCTATCATTCAAGGAGTCCAGAAAGTTATAATCAACAGTCTCACATGCGGGCCTGGACATGGCATCAGGTAGTCAATATACTATTTCAATAACCTGCTGTTACTGAACATTCTTTCAAGAGCACAAATTAATGGATTGTGTTTGTTTTCTGATTGTGTTTTTACAGTATTGGTAGCCTTGGAAAGTATGAAGAAGAGATGGAGGTGAGCAACATTCAAGTGCAGGACAGTACTTTGGTGGGCACAACCAATGGTCTAAGAATCAAAGCATGGCCAGATAAGTATCCTGGATCAGCTTCGTCTATATTCTTCTCTGGCATTAACATGAACAATGTTACAAACCCCATCATCATTGATGAACAGTACCAATGTGATCCTGATAATTGCAAAGCCAAGGTAAAATTAATAATATTATTTCCTGCAAGTTTCACTTTGCTTAATTACTACAATGAATAGTTTTAGAATTCTAATTTACAGTATGATCAAGTACACTACATAATTCTAATGTACACTACATATGAAAGTAAAGCAATGCTACAACCTGTTGTTTTATGTTTGACTGTACAGCCATCGTTGGTAAAGCTGAGCAACATACACTTTACAAATATAAATGGAACTTCATCGTCACAACTTGGAGTGGACTTAAGGTGCAGCAAACGGTATCCATGCCAAAACGTTGTACTAACTAATGTTGACCTGAAGATGGAAGGCAAACCTGTTACCAGTAGATGTGTCAATGTCAAACCCTCCTATGTTGGCAGAAATACCCCGTTGCCTTGTTCTTAGTTAGGCCTTGTTTTTAATATATAATATAGAGAGGAAGGGAATGAGGGAGAGGGACAGATTGTGAGGTCAATGTGGGAGCCTGTAGCTGCACCAGTTCAGACAATGCCTTTCTCAAATATATATTGATTCTATATAATGAAATGTGAAAAATCTCTTATTTTGATTAATGGCATTACTTTTCTTTTTGAGTTTTAGGGATAGTTTTGGACTTTGTGGATGATTATAATATAATGATGACATCCCCTAAAACCAAGAAAAGCCAGCTTCAGTAGACTTTACACAGAATTTGAAATAACTAATAACTTCAAAGCATATTTTGGAAGGAAGGAAACTTTAAAGCAGTGGATTCAGATGGATAGCCAAGCAAATTTCAACAATAGCCGAGTAGGCAGTGCTTGAGAAATTTCTATGCATTTGAAACAAGTCTGCTAGTTGAGAAAGCCAGGGTTTGAGTTCACTGCACATTGATTTAGTGACAAATATTTGGCAGCATGATAAAGAAGAAATTATATGCACTAGGATCCGCAATTGTTCAAGATATCACTACAGTGCATGTTTGGCAGCAACTTTTTTTGAACTTAAACGTCTGTTAGCTTGTAGACTGTTGCGTTTGGTAACTCATTCTTTTAAAATACATTCTAAGCAAAAAACTCATTTTTGATAGAATAAATGCATTTTGAATCTAACGTTTCTCCAAATATAAATGCATTCTGTTAACGGTTTTCTAAACAAGTACATTCAATAATCTGCTTTCTGTGATAATATCGCTATCATGCCATTTTTTTCATGCAAATCAAAACTTTATTTTCATGTGGATAAGTATGTTAAAATAGTTTTCACACACGAGGTTTTAGAAATTCCCAGGCAATTTTGCTTTAAAAAAAAATGTCTGTCCCTGTTATTAAGCACTTTGCTCCATATACTCATCTTTATTATGTTTCGAATACTCAACCTTATTTAAAAGAGACGAAAAACATATTTAAAACCTAAAAGTGACTTTGCCAGGATAAAATATGTTTGTATTTGCATTTGTACTTTTTGTCCAAATGCACTGTATAACAGTCACTTGGCAAAACTAAGAGTCTTTAACTCCCAGCTTTGTGGAATCTTAATAGTGAGATATTTTCGGGTTCATTTGGAATCCATGGAAACCTAGATTTTGTAGTAAAAATTAGATTTTATCTAAGTAATTCCATTTTTTAAAATTTAGGTTTTGTAATAAAATTTAAATTTTAAAAAAGTTATTTTCTTATCAAATCACACTTTAATTTTTCTTTCATCTTTTTTTTTCTTTTTCTTTCCCCTTTCCTACTTATTTTTTGCTTCAAATTCTGTAAAAATCAATAACTTTTTAAATACAGTAATTTTCAAAACCTAGGTTTTGCCTTGGAACTAGTAAAACCTATTCTCCTGAAATCTAAATGCTTGTTTGGGAAGCCATTTTCCCCAACGGGCACGTTTGCCAAAATAAAAATCATCTCAAAATTTGTAAAAACTATCTCAAAATCCATAAAAACCATTTTGAAATCCGTAAAACTATCTCGAAATCCACAAAATGCCTTGGAATCTGTAAAATCCATTCTCATAATGGAGTTCCCAAACACACACTAATTCTTCAAAACCTAAGTTTTACCTCAAACTCTATAAAAATTATTTTTAAACTGAGTGAATCTTGAAGGGAACCAGAAGTTGGGATCGATTGAATTGATGGAAAAGGCTACATTTGCATAAAACTGCAGAGGGAGTGGATGTAATGTTTAATTATCGAATAATTAGCTCTGGTTAAAAAAATTATCTAATAAGTTTCACATCTTGATTTGAAAATTCAATAATGTAATACCACGTTCATTTGGGGGGGGGGAATTATTGATAAATTCAATTATTGTTAGCTAATTAAAATTCCAAAATTGAAATCACACCTCCCGTTTCCCTGTCCTTGCCAAGAAATAAATATAGACGTATTGTCCTGGATCTCCTTCCCTCAAGAGAGACAGAGAGATTTGCAAAGGAGGAGCTTGCCATTGAAGGTAATCCATTTCCAATCGCGAATCTTCCTGTACCAGGTACACGTAGATACTCTATTCTTCCGATCCAGGCCATTGCTTGCAGATTTTCATTTACTCGTTTTCTGAAATGAATTCGAATTATGGCAAATCCAACCAGCCAAAAGGATCTGCAGCCTCTTTGAACAACTTCAATTTTGACTTTGATCTTGGGATCGGATCGGATCGACCCAAATCTCTCGATGATCAGAAAAACCATACCTCCTCCAATTCATATTTTACTTCTTCCTCCACATTTTCGTCTACTCAACAACCAAGGCCCGCTTGGCAACCAGGCAAACCGTCATGGACTCACCAGCCGTCGCCCGGTCTGGCGGCTCAGCCCGGCTTGCCGGGTGGGCCCGTTTCAATGGTTGGGGATATCTTCGGCAAGAGCTGGGGATCGACTCAACCTTCGGCTTTGAATTCAAGTATCGGAACTATTAAGAAGGATCCTAATCTCTTTGGGGATTTGGTGGGATCTGCTTTAGGGCAGAGTTCGAAGAGTAACGGCAATGTTCCCCTGAAAAATGCTACACCTATTTCGAAGGCACCCAGTACTGCATCGGACAAGAGTTCGTTTTCCATGGGGAATATGGCAGATTCTTTGCCTAAAACTAGTAGTACAGTTCAAAGCAATAGAAGTTGGGGATCTTCTGGTAATACGGGGAGCTATTCCAGCGGCTATGATAGTACTTTGAGCTCCAATAAAAGCACCAATCTTGGGGGTCCTTCATTGCGCAGTATGAATGTTGGAGGTGGTGCAGCTGGTAGTGGAATGAGTTCTAATAAAGATCCATTTGGTTCTTTGGCTGGTTTTGGATCCAAACAGTCTGCTAGTCTCAATGCAGCTAGCAAAGCAAAAGAGAATGATACAAAGGATGATGGTTTTGGACATTTTCAGAGTGCTTCTAAACCGAGTTCTACTACATTCCCATCAAGTAATTCAACAGCAAATGGTATCAATCTTAATGGATCTGCGTCTATGAGCCAGAAACCTGTGCAGACTTCTGGTAGTGATCCATTGGACATGTTCTTCTCAAATTCCTCAACCACCTCTGGAAGTGCTGCTGTGGCCTCTGAAGGATTTGGAGGACCGCAGCCTTCTACAGAAGTTGATGATTGGGGCTTAGATTCTGAATTTGGTGGGGGAGGCCATGATGTGGGTGGAACAACCACTGAGCTTGAAGGACTTCCCCCTCCTCCTGCTGGTGTATCTGGTTATGTAGCAAAAAGCAAGGGGTTGGACAATTACAAGCAGGGACAATTTGCTGATGCTATAAAGTGGCTTTCCTGGTCTATCATCCTTCTTGAGAAATCGGGTGATAATGCAGGCACTACAGAAGTTTTGTCATGCAGGGCTTCGTGTTTCAAAGAAGTCGGGGAGTACAAGAAAGCAGTGGCAGATTGTACAAAGGTATAATTTGGATTTTCAATGACTTCTATGTTATATGCTGGATATAAATTTATGAGTTCTGAGACAATTGTTTGAGTTGTTGAACTGCTAGACAATGTTTATTTGTTAAGATGTGTTTGCTAGATTAATTAAGCAGCCTGTCTGGGAAAATGAATAAGCTAATTTTACCATATTGTGCTTTTAGTAAATTAAATTGACAAAACCGAATGGTGAACAAAAAGAGGTTGGTGAAATGTCTAGGTGGTGACTGAACCTACTTGAACCAAATGTCGCTTTTTTTTTTTGCCTCATCCTAGTAATTATGTTCAGGAACGGAAGTTTGAAAAAGCTCAGAAGAGATAACTAGGTCATTAAATCCAACCTCTCTTTGTTATTTACCATCATAAATCTTCATGAAGTGCATTTTGTTTTGATCTGCATTGTGTTGTGCAGGTGCTTGAGAACGATGAAACAAATGCATCCGTTCTTGTACAGCGTGCTCTATTGTATGAGAGTATGGAAAAGTACAGACTTGGTGCTGATGACCTGAGAAATGTTCTGAAGATTGATCCTAGTAATAGGGTTGCAAGAAGTACAATTCACCGGTTGAACAAGATGGCTGATTCGTGATTTTTTTCTCTTTTGGCCAATCTAAGATTCCTTAACGTCTCAATCCAATAGTTTCATTGCCCTAGACCCCTCACCCCACAATGGATGGGGGTGATAGTAAATTTAACTTCAATTTATACACTGTTCTGGTTGTTGCCTCCCTTCTGATGATGTTGTAAGTTGTGTCATTTTTTCTGGCACATCCCTTGCAAATTGCGATGGTTGCTGCACAAATTCCTTTCCCTTTTCATGTTCATTCCAGATTGTCTACATACATTGGCGTGAATTATGGATCTCATTAGCTGTTGGAGTGTTACTGTGGCTTGTATGAATATAGATAAGGTGTGGTTTTCTTTTATCCTCTAAGTTCTCTCTAGAACATTCTACATGAATGCTGGATCTTTAATCTTTGGTTCATTCTTTTTTACCATATGCCTAGGCCTTAGACGTGCCAACCTTGTAGGTTTGCAGAAAAGAAGCTCTTAGAGAATTGCAATTCATGTATCTGTGGCTCTGTGCCACCAAATATAGAGAGGTTTTGCAAATCAAAGGCTCAAGTTGAATGGGGGTCACTATAAATCATGTTAATAAATGACCCTTTGGATCTTTCAAACTAGGTAGTTGGGTGGGGATGAATCTGAGCAGGAAACTATCATGAAACAATTTTTTTTATTTTATTTTGGGGATGAATCTGAGCAGGAAACTATCATGAAACAATCTGAGCAGGATACTTCAATCCAAGGTTTTAATGAGTTTTCCAGAATAAGCAAGTACGTGTAATTAAGTTGTTCTCCATCCCTGCCCGAGTTTCTGTCTGTGATGGATGAAGAAATTTTGGAACACCGATTATTAGAATGAGATAATATCTTTTTTTTAAACAAAGAAAAGCAGAAAAAGGAATGAAAGTTGGAATTGAGTTTGATGATAATGATGAGATGTAAAATCCCAAAGCCAAGAGAGCAGAAGTGGCAGAAACGGGGACCTTACAAGAGATTCCAGCGCCATGCATATCCATATGTCCAAACCCCTCCTGTTGGGAAAAAAAGTGTCACCATCTACTATTTGTATGACACCAAATCAATTCCCATATAAAATATGTCTCTTTCCTTTCTAAATAAATAAAGTAACTAAATAATTAATTTATAAATATTATTTAATATAGTTATTTGTAATGCATGTATTAGTTAGAGCCGGTAATACGGGTAAAACCCGTGGGCTAAACCCGCCCAACCCATAACCGTGGTGGGTTGGGTTGTGAAAATTGAAGTCCGTTTTGATGCGGATATTTTAACCCGAATCCATATAGGCTAAACCCGTGAAGGCCAACCCGCCGGGCTGGCGGGTAGCCCATTTTTTTTTATAAAATCATGTTGTTGGGCGTTATCTATGCAAAAGGAAGGGTATCGAGTTCAAGAAAATGCTACATTTTCACATCATGCTTCAAATTCTAATTCTATTAATATTGACTAATTATTAGTGAATTAATTATGTTTAAATTGTAATATTTAGAACATGTTAAGGTTTATATTTAGAACTTTAAGTTTGATGTTAGGGTTTAGATTTGGAAGTTTATGATATTCTAATGTATTTTTGTGATTTAGGATTTTTGGCTTCTAAAAAAAATTCATTATATTGTTTAAAAAAAGGGTTGAAAAAAAGAAAAAAAATATGGGCCAGCCCGCCCA
>JANTPZ010023513.1:0-10602 GCA_025593235.1 Vachellia pachyceras | reverse complement strand
AATAAACCAATCCCAATTATTTGTCCACTTCAGCAACAGGGCAATCCCGTGAAGTGTACAAGCAATCATTGTTGGACCCTTGTAAGTTACCAAGTCAGGCTTACCAACCACCATCACATTCCCAAAACCCTTCAATACAAAGTCCGATTTCACATACTTGGCAAGCTCAAGCCTCTCAGAATCCGAAGCTTCAAGATCAAGATGCAGCAAGTAATAGTTCCTAGGGTGATACGAGGCTTGAAGAACCCTCTTGAGCCGCGAAGCATCTCCTTTCGTGCCCGCAATCAAATACGCAAATCGGGGCAGTCGAGGAAGTCTCGAATCGGAATCTGAGTCAAAATGGGCGAAACTGGGTTGACTGTAAGAAGAAGCCGTTGTTGAAGATTTGATTCGGTTTAAGACAAGGATGAGGAGTAAGAGGATGGAGAGAGTGGAGATTGTAACGGTGGGCATGAGCAATTTCCGATGCCGATGATAGGGGATTTGGTGTATTCGTTTCATGAGTTAAAAGTTTGTGAATTTGGCTATTTCAAGTCCGGCGTAGTGTGGTTCGGGCGCCGGAACGGCGTGCCATGCCTTGAAGAGTTGAAGTTTTCTGTGAAGACTGGAAAAAATTTATATGAACAAATGTGTTTTCAGTTTTCTGTAAAATTGGTACTGATTGGTAATCCGTGTTTTTACCTTTTGTGAAGAAGGCCCTCGTTTGAAGAACATTCCCAAAAGTAGTATGGGTCCATTTATGAGTTCATCTAGTTTTTTTTTTTTGGCACAGGAGTTCATCTAGTTTTATAAATAAAATCAGCCAGATTTTAACTATTAAGGGGCTGTTTGGTTGGGGGGAAGGGGATGGGAGGGGATAAAAATGAATCCCTTCCCTTGTTTGGTTTAAAATTGTGGAGGGGAGGGGATCCAAAATTTTCCCCCTCATTCCCTCCCCTCCCCTTATTTTGATTCCCTCCAAATTGGGGTTTTTTTGGAGGGAAGCTAAATATTGTGACTAATTTACCCCATGTATTTCATTATATTCCATCCATGCCCTCCATATATGACTTAGTGATATGAACACTTTTCTTCATGTACACAATATTATCATTACTTGATATGTTATGGATACACATGTTTTGGATTTATGACATTTTATGGCTTGGTAATACAAAAGATAATTTTGGATTGATGGCAAGTTAAGTATAAACTAAGTATTACGAAATTAAACTACATATAAATCTTTTTTTAATTATTTAAATAAATTATATGAGAGAAGTACCTTAATAATTATTTTAATTAATTAAATAGAAGATGTAATTAATTTTCATGAGTGAAAACTAATTTAAATAAATTGTATAAGTAAATAAATATAACTCAACATATAACGGTAAAATAGTAAATTGAATATTAGCTTCCCTCCCTTCCCCTCCTAAACCAAACAAAAAATCATTAAAACTTCTTTCCCTTCCTTCCCCTCTAATCAAATCAAACAAGGTCCATCCCCTCCCATTCCCTTCTATCCATCCTCTCCCATTCCCCTCCATCAAACCAAACATATCATAAGGGGTGAGAGTGGACACCTTTTTCTTGGTCTGACAGGGATTGAGACTTGAGAGTATAATTTTTAAATTATTTTACATGAAATAAACTTAATTAAAAAAATTTCTTTCCCCTCAAATTACTTACTTTTATTATGGTCTGGCTAAAAATGATGTTTTATAAGGCACACAGAAGCAATGCCACTCTGTATTTTGGATTTAGATAATTCTAATTGAGTTTCTCCAATTGAATCTCAATTAAAGGATCTTAACTACTATCTTTGATTTTTAATATTAAAGTTTAGAGGCAGTTATAACATTTTTTCATATATTAAAAAAATTAAATAAAAACTTTAAAGTATTATAGTTATCATTTCATTAAACCAATTTGTCTAAATTGTAAATCGGCATGTAATATAATAATGCATATAAATAATTTTAACTAATATATCTAACTTTCTTAGTTTTTTATTCTTATATGGAATATAAAAAGTAGTATTGGATTGAGATTGAATGATATTGAGGGCAGTTACAGATTTTTTTTAAAAAAAAATACACAGAAGTAAATACCTTAACAATATCATTTCACAATCTTTGTTAATACCCTCAATTTTTTATCAGTTCAAAATAATTAAAAAGGCTACATCTAAAATGATTTTCTTATTCTCTACATGTTCGTTAATTATGTTTAGGCTAAAGTATACTTTTAATCCTTTATATTTACGTCAGGTTTCACATTAGTCCTTTAAATTTAAAAAGTGCACTTCCAGTCCCTCAAACTTAACACTTTTAATCTCTCTTAACGGAAATTGCTGAATCATTAAACTTAACACTATTATTTTAAATCTTTGTTATTTTACCCAATTTAAAATATCAAATTTATTATATTATTAAATTAAAATTAAAATATGAGTACGCTTTTTCAATGTTTTATTGCACAATCATCAATTAAATTCGATGAGCCAGTAATTTCCATTAAGAGAAATTAACGGCTTAAGCTTGAGGGACTGAAAGTGGACTTTTTAAACTTAAAGGACTAAAATGAAACATGTTGCAAACATAAAGGACTAAAAGTATACTTTAGCCCTGTGTTTATTTATCTAAATTATAGTTACTAGTATGAATATAAAAAAGGAATTGTATTTAAAAAAGTATAAATACAACATCAAATTAAATTTTGTGGGAGAGGGGAATACAAAATGTGGGAAGGAATCATAGAATATGACTTTAGAGTTTGATTGAAAACCTTTTTGAGTTGCTATGGTCATGAATGATCATAATCATTCCTAGCTTTCAAAGCAGCCATGAATGCCCTGTGAGAAAGATTGGCTCTAACAATTATGATTTTTAGAAACGGGTAAATCTATTTTTGATGATCATGGTAACATGTGAAGCTCATTTCAAAATATACAGAGAGAGGTATGCAGGTGAGGGTTGGTGAAGGTGACATTCAATTTTGCGTATTTTATAAGTATGTTCAACACCATAAAGTATTTTGAGCTTGTTTGGGGAGACAAACCCATTTATACGTTTACCGAGATAAAATTCTTCTCACATATTTACTTTGGACTCTGTGATCGTTCTTCCAACGGACTTACCAAACAAGCCCTTTTTATGTTTTGATGTTGCATGCATCTAAAAAAAAATCATAGTGTTGGATGCATCATAAAAAATTTAAAGTGTTACATATACATAAAAAATACATTAAAATACTGTATATACTATAAAATACTTTAGGATGCTCGGCTGAATGCAGTTGAGAAAAAATTCATGCCATGTTTGGTATGGTGGAATTGGGAGGTGGAAATGGAAATAGAATTAATTTCCTTTATTTGATATGGTAGAATTGGAAATGGAAATGGAATTCAAAATGGGTAGATATGAATTACATGATATAACCCATAGAATTGTAATCAATTCCATGAAATTGATTTTTTAACCCATAATTTTTTCTATATTTATATATATTTTCATCTCCATCTCCATCCTCATCTCCATCTCCCTCGTCATTTTCATTTCCATCAAAATTAATTCCCACGTACCAAATGAGCCATGCGAGTGTTCAATCATGCCCCTTTTGATATCACCACCTAATAATATATCTTTGGAATATATATATATCATTTTAAATAAAGATATTATAAAATGAAAGAGTGCCTGTTGGATTACATGAACTTATAATAAAAATATCAGATCATGAGTAACACAAAGTATATATCGGTCATGTTTGGTAATACTTTTGGTAAGTTTAAAATGTCGTTCAACAGTATTTTTCTGTAAAATAAAATAATCTCACTCATATATTTATTTCAGCTTACACAAAAAACTTTTCCACCGCATTCTCAAATGGGCCTATTATCATAATTAGGATATTTCCCTACCTACCAAATTACATTAAGGGATGTGTGATATTACGGAGGATTAACATTTTTTTATTTTTCCTCTTTCTTTACTAAATCTTCATTTCATAAAATAAAAAAGCTAAAGCTGTGTTTCAACATGAACAAAAAAACAAAAGTCCAATGATGATATGCTGAAAATGCACATAATTTTTACCCTGGAAATAAGCCATAGTCAAATATTTAATATCCTAAATAAAATACAAAAATATTTCTTTGAAAGAGACAACATTTTGCACGATGATGATTGGAGTTGGTGGGACTGTGGGGTTGGGAGGGGTGTAGGGCCCACGTCCGGGACGCGTGGACTGTGATGTGAGCTGGGACAATGATATCGATCCCACAGGGGACCACGCAAGAATCCATCATTTCACCGCAAAATATATGAATTAAGCTATATATATATATATTAGAGAGATTGAATTAAAAATTCAAGTCAACTTAAAATAAGAGAATTTATGTATTTTTTAGAAAATATTTAATAATGGGTTCAAGATAAATGAGACTTATTCTAAATATGTTTTAATAAGAATTTGAGTAAAAATTTAGTATGTTCAAAATTAGTAAATGAGTTGGTGTAAAACAAACCATATAATACTAATATATACCTAATTTTTTGAAAATCACGGTAACTCACTAGGTTCAACGTAGGTCCGCCGATGTGCAGTATAATGAGGTGAAGTTGAAGCTTTTACAAGATTTTAATAAAGGGAAAGTTTTGTACTCTTGGTGCTTTATAATTTTTTTATCAAATTTATACATGATATAAAAATATAGGATGTGTTTGGAAATCCACGGGGGAGAAATGAGTTTATTGATTCCGATAAAAATTTACGAATTTCAAGATGATTTTTTCTTGACTTGCGTACACCGTTGAAAAGAAGTTATTCTCAAACATGCACGTGATATTAAGAATTAAAGTTACTTTTAATAATGAGGAAATAAATTAAAGTTAACTGTTATATAATTATATTTTTTTTAAAAATTGAATCGAATAGTTTTAGATGATTAAAAAAACAGAGACACTGTATCAATATGTTTTATTAAAAAAAAGGTGAAATTATGAATTATTGTGGTAGCTTCAAACAAACAAACAAAAAAAGAGAGGTGAAATTATGAATTATTGTGGTAGCTTCAAACAAAAAGGAACAAAACAAAAGGCCTTTCAATTTCAAAACATCTTCCCCAATTTTGCCCCTTCATGTGGTTTTCCCTTCATTTTCTTTCTCACTGTTTAAATGTGTTTGGTAAGCTGTCAAACTTTGAAATTAAGCTTCCATTCCATTATTCAACTCAATTCAATTCCACCCTCTCATCCTCTATTTTTAATAAATAAAGTCCACCACACTCTGCATCCAATAACACAACAACAACATAGAACTACTCAAAACTAATCCACATTTTTTTTTCATGAGCAATCATAATTTTATTCCCTATTCAGTAAAAATACTTCCTTATTATTTGTGAGCTAATTTCGAATATTACTAATTTACTATCAATTTTTCAAATAATTTTAATCAATTTTCCCTATTTAATCAATTTTGAAATCCTTCGTATGTATATGCATGGATAACACAAAAATATCAATTTCCAACTTTCGATGGCATGATATTGAATCTGAACACCAATTTTTTCAGTAATATATCCTCCATTCACTTTCTTTCTCACTGGGAAATTAAACAACTCAAACTCTAAAGTTCTAAGAAGAACAGTTAACAAAAAAGGTAGTTGATAAACCATCATAATGCTTCTTCACAGCTGGGAAGTTAACTCCAAATTGAGTTTAACTTTCCCGACAAAATCCTTCAATCTTCATATATCCAAGTCCTAATTCTTCATGGAGTTTGAAGTTTGAACTCCGATTTCTTCAGGAAAATTTAACTTTCTCACTAGCGAGTATAATGAAGATACGAAGTTCAAACTCCAGAATTTTGTTGAGAATTTTTTTTTATAAAAAAAAGTGAACAATCGGAAGATTTGGCTGGGATGCATGGAGAAGAAAAGTCAAACCAAAGAAGAGGCATCAGGCAGACCTTGTTGCAGATCCCTATTATTTCTCGCCGGAGCCGAAGTGTGTGGCCGCTTGACCAAGACGATGGCGCGGCAAATCGGGCAATTGGAGTGGTTGCTAAGCCACATGTCGATGCAAGAAGCGTGGAACGAATGCTTACACACACTGAGCTGCCGGACCTCCTCGCCTTCGCCGAAAACTGACAGGCAAACGGGGCATTCGCTGCCGATCTCCTTCACATGGGCGTCCTTACGGTACTTGACGTTGGATACCGCCGCAGAAGCATCTCGTAGGCCTCCGACTTGTAAAGCGGGTTCGGAGACGACGGAGGGTGGTCCTCCAGAAGTTTCGTCCCGATGCCGGCGATGGCGAGATGGGCACTTGACGGCGAAGATGAAGGTGTAGATTAAGGCGGGGATGGTGACGACGGCGATGAGGGCGAGAAGGAATTCGAGAGGGGACAGGTCGACGGAGGAGCTTGGCGAATCAGGGAAGGGTGGCTGCGGCGGAGGAGGCGGCAGCGCGTTGATGACGGTGATTTGGTCGAAGCCGCGTGACGGAGGAGGGAAGCGAAAGAATGATGACGGCGGCGGCGGCGGCAGTGGTAGTTGGGAAGGAGGAGGAGGAAGGGATATGATGAGAGGAGGTGGCGCGTTTTCCATGATGGCCAACGCTTCTCATCTCAGGTTGCTTTTCTTTATCCACGCCTTTCCATTTTCACTGCTTTAATTTTTTTTATTTCGTATATATTTAAATTTTCAAATTAATTTGTTAATGCTTTGAAAATTTTAAATCATCCTCGGTGAAGTAAATTGGTATAGTTCTTCTGATCAAATTAAAAGAAGAGATTAACTCTAAAGTTGATATTTAAAGAAGGGATTTGTAGTCAAATGGGTTTCTTCTGCAAAACATAACATACCTTGACTTATGTAAAAATACATCTCTATCGCGTTCCCAAACGGACACATTGCAATTCTAACAAGAGATAAGTTATAAGTCATTTGGAGGTGACATGAGAGATTAAATCATTCAACAAATGATAAAATTTAGATATCTAAGATCAATTGTATAAAAAAGATGGTAAAATTGATGATTATGTTAATAATATAATTTAAGCTGAATGGTGTAAATAGAGGCAAGTTACTGATATTATTTGTTATCGGAAAGTTCCAAATACAATAAAAGGAGAGTTATATCGTACTATTATAAAACTCAACAATGTTGCTTGGTAGTGAATGTTGGACTTTAATGTAAAGGAACAACATTAGTATAAAGTGGTAGTAACTACGATGAAGATGTTGAAATAAATGTATAATCATATGAGAATTTTTATGATTCATAATGATCAAATTCATGAATTTATTGGAGTGACAGCTATTAAGGAGAAAATGGTGAAAAATCATTTGAAATAGCTTGAACATGTTCAGAAAATGCCATTAGAGGATTTTTTCCTCATTTTCCCCAAAATGCATTTTGGGGAAGAGACCGAATTGGAGTAAAAGAAATTAGATAATCTCAGCTGGTTATTTGTTGTTAATTATTTTCTGTAAAAAGAAATTAATACACAGTCATTTTCTCTCACGTATCCACTATCCAAATACATAAATATAGAAATATAATTTGAGGAAAAAAAGTAAAATTATAGTCTCAACAAGCCAGAAGTTCACGTCAGCTGATTTTTTTTTATTTTATCTTATTTGTGTGCCCTATCCATCCACTCTTATATATAATAATATTTTTTTTGCCAGACTTATATATAATAAGTAGCAAGTGTAGGTGCAATAATGCAACATCATTGTGCTTGTTTTGGAACTTCGTTCTTCCAACGGAGCACGTAAATTGAAACAAAACTATTTCAAAATCCGTAAAAAACCGAAATCCATAAAAATTATCTTAAAATTCGTAAAATCATTTAGAAATCCATAAATTTCTTTCTCTCAATAAAGTTCCCAAACACACACATAATCTACTCTACCATTATTAAATAAATTAAATTTCGGTTTGCACATCTGTGACTGTCCATATCAATTCATCCTTAAATTACTATTTTAGTTTTTATTGAATCTGTAATAAATAGAAGGAAAAAATAAAAAAAGATCTGTGATAAATTGATGATGTGGAAAGTCCACTAATCCCACTTGAAAAAAGTTGCATATATATATATATATATAAACCAACGTGAAATTGCTTTTTCGCATGTTTGTTTTTCTCTCTGGCTCGTAAGCCGACTCTAATTATTAATAATATTTTTTCTTTTGCCGACAAAACCAAAGGTTTCTAGAAGGAAATTTAATTGATAAGAAATTGATTTGTAATTTATAAAATTGTGAGTTTATAATATAATCACCCCATAATTTGCTTCACTGTCTGTTAATCAAATAAGTCTTATAATGAATAGGTTTAACAGTAGTTATACGGTCAATTATCTTACTATAACAGTCAGTTGATTTTTTAAAGAGATTAAAAAGTTAAAATAAATTACTTAATTATAAACACATATTTTGAAATGTTTATATGTATCATTATATAATATATCATAAAAATACTTACATTCTTTAGGAGTGCCAAATCATTCGTACTCTACCCATTAAAAACGTTCCAAGTGTTCTATATCGTGGATCCTATATGTCATAAAGTTTTCATAAATATTTCTCTTGTTTTATAATAAATATCTATTATAATATGTTATAATAAAAAATGAAATAACTAGGTGAAATTTATAGGACATGTGATTCATAATTGATGACACTTGGAACATTTTTATTGGGTAGAGCATGTATGATGTAACACTCTGAAAGTATGTAAGTTAAAAAATGTATCAATTAATGGGGTCTTTGGCAAAGCTTCTGAACACCTTAAAAACACGTTCAATAGTGTTTTTCTATAAAACGAGATAATCTCCTTCACACGTTTACTTCATAAATGGTAAAAGTACTTTTACACCGATTTTTCAAACAGACTGATTAACTTTTTTAATCCCTCCTTAAAAAATCAATTAACTTTTATACAAAGAATACAATATAATATGTATTTTTTGGGGACCAATGGGAAGGCTTTTATATAAAAATCAACCAAATAAATGCAACATACATAATACATACATTGATCATGAGAATCTCAAATATTAATTTACATTAAGAAGGAATTAATGCTTCGGATTTCACATTAATTACTGTTCATATATATATGACTTATGAGTAGCAGCCTGTGAATCTGTGATAAGGAAGCAGCTGAGCTGAGGCATGCTTCCATGAGACGACGCTTCTGTGAGATTCTGTGCATCACTCTACTTTTGATTTCAGGTACAACTCTCCCTCCCCACACACACCCTTTCACAGTTAAGATTTTATCACTAAATCGAGATAAAACTCCTATTATAAATTTATCTCAATTTATGTAAAAATATTTCTCCACTACTTTCTCAAACAGACCCTAAATTAAGGAGTTTACGTATTTCGAGATGCTTTTTACTGATTTTAAGATATTTTTTATCTTGAATTGCATGCACCAGTAAAGAAAAGATTTCCCTAAAGTTTGCGGTCATTTGGTTTTGAAACCTCAAAGGATGAAATGGTTCAGATCAGACTAAAATACATGATTTAAAAATTTAGGGCTAAATAAAGATAAATATAAACGATATTAATACTAAAAAAAAACAGAGAGAGAGATGACTAAGTTGTGAGTTATGGGTCCAGGAGGAGGAGTGGAAGGGTGGAGTAGGAAAGTACAGAAGAGACAGCCGGACATACCAGGGTCCGTGTATAGAAGATTGCAGCCAGCAATGCACCAACATGGGCTTCACCAACGGGGGGCTGCTATTTGGGCTTTAACAATTACGGCCCATCTAATTATTGGTGCTGTTGCCAAAAAATTCCTCCCCACCACACTCACCCATCTGATTATTGGTGCTGTTCTAGCTTAAGTAAGGTCTTGAGTTCAAGTCTTTGGATATGCAGCAGCCACTGTTGGGAGAACCACCCACCATTTTCAGGTGTGCAACGCAGGTCGGGTCCAGACTAGTCGGAGCAAAGCTTCGGTGAACCGGGTGGAAAACAAAAAATTACACTAAGAATAAGCTTATGAGGTAAATCCATATACTTAAAAATTATTATTCCAATGCATGTAACGGGTCTCTTAATTTAAAATAAAGGTAAATGAAAATCCATATGCTCATGTACGGAAGGCAAAGCCAATCACGTCACAGAAGCTGTCCACGTGGCAGGACGGGAGGTGTCTGTGAGATTAAGAGGAGGTGCGTCATGTGATGTGAGGGGCTCTCCTTCGCCTCAGGCAGCAACCAAAACGAACGGTTATTGGATTTCGTCACTCATGCATGCACACGTAACCGCAATCGGCGAAAGTGAAACCCGCCGCTTCAACACCACCCAACCAAAAAAAAAAAAAAAACAACTACACGCATATTTTAATTTTAATAAATATTCAATTTTTTCAAAATACCTGATACTTAATATAATAGTTAACTGATCTTTTAAAGAAGATTACAAAATTACATAATATTATTTAAAAATATTTATTTATATATGTTATTGGAAAAAAAATTAAACAACTTTTATACGGTTTGGGGTAGCACTTAATTTTACATATAGAATAATTAATATATATACATAATATCAAATAATATTATTAGCCATCATCAGATCATCAAACT
>JANTPZ010023512.1:0-13472 GCA_025593235.1 Vachellia pachyceras | reverse complement strand
CTCAAAGACCTGTTGCCAGTAGAGCCAGCATCATCTTTTTTCGTGATAATGGATGATAAAAGGGAAGAGGACTGCAAAAGTATAAGCCAACCATGAGCTCAAGGCACGGTAAACCTTGTTTCATTGGAACAAAATATTTGAAAGCACATCAAAAAGCTTACTGAAATCATCCCGCCATACCAGTCTGCATGAGTATGTAAAAATATAAATGATTCCATGCATTTATTGAGAGACAACTAGAATAAAGCTCTCAGCCTTATCAACAGGGAAGAAATAGCGACTTGGACATGAACAATTATATCTTGAATATCCTAAACCTCCTTTTCATATAAATAATTTGACGATGGATCAGAAATAGAGAACTGAATCTATTGAGTTAAAACCACAAGGTGTTTAATAGTGAGTCTGCAAATTTCAGAGTCTAAAAAGGCATTATGTATAATTATGAACTAGGGCAAAGAAAAAACAGAAAAATGGACACTCAGGTAAAGTATCCCATAAAGCACCCCATACTATCCAATAGCAAAATGCCATACAGTTAAAGAAGTATATCTGCATTCTAGAAAAGCAATAATGATGGGTACCCAACATCATGGTCATCCAAAATTTCAAATGTATATCATTAACATTATCTAACTATTATTGCTCAACCATACAGTATAAGGAAAAATAGATGCACCACTCTGAAGCCCCCACATCTAGAAAAAGGAAAAAGGGGGGAAAGAGTTTCCTTTCACGATTGTGCATATCAACAGAGCACCATATTTTCCCTTTTCTAACCCCCACTCTTTGTCTGAAATTAAAAGTGTCCCATTGCAGTCTGCATAGGCTATAAGAACCATAAAAAGTTGTCCCATCCCAAGAGCAAAAAAATAGAATGAGAAAAAACAGCAAAGCTTACAGTAGATTGAGACTGGAGTTTCCTCCTCAATAACTGCTGAATAACACCTACAGCCATCTCAGTCTCAGTTAACACTGCAAAATTGTTCATGAAGAGTAGACATATGAATTATAAATGAGTGAATAATAAATCCATTTATGCAATAATCAGAAATAAAGTAATCTAAACAAGCATAAAGGCAATGGCATGGGTAGGGACCAATTAAGCATAGATAACAAACATAAGCACATAAATTCTATTCATCAGATATTAACTGCAATGATCACAAAAATTAATAAACTTTACAAATTAAATGAAGATTTCCATAATAAGTGATATAAGCCTGGGAGATTCATCAATGTAGGATTGTGTCTAAACAATGCAAGAGGCAAAAATTGCTTTGAAATATTCATGCATAGTTCTCACATAACAAATATTAAGCAAATGAGTAGTACAAAAGACCTTAGAGCCTGCTATGTTAACTGCAAAGATTATATGTTCTTTGAAATTTAATATCAAACTTCAACGGGCAGAACCTAGAAAATAGGATCTGCAAAGAAATGAACCTTATATATAATGCAATCTAACTTGTTAAGACCAGCGATAGGGTCATAGGTCCGTAATAATGAAAAGTCAAAAGCTTTTCAAGAATACATTTCAAAAGAGAAGGGGAATAAAAATAAGGATAACTCATCAACCGCCAGTATGGAAAAGTTGTCATGCAACAAATTGAGCAGGGTTGCTTACACTCAGGCATTGTAATTAAAAGGAGTAGATCATGATTTTACCATGAGGACATGATTCTGGATATCCATAAGATGATATTTTTTTGTATATTTCCTAAAGCATACATCCGAAAGCAGACAACACAATCAGCTTTACAGCAGACTTCATGTTTTCACATAGGTCATGCTGAAGAGGGTAACACTAGTAATAATAAATTTCACCAATTTTACCGTCAACATCAAAGAACATTTTCTTATTCCTGCAGGAAGAAGCCGGTAGAAAGTTGTATACTTTATTGTTCACAAAAAGACTTCCAACAATACACACTTCTAAGTCCCAGCAGTATCAATTGTCAAATTTTTCAGAGCTTCTTATGCAAATGACCATATAGATGAACAAGTCCATCTTCATAAACGCACCATAAAATACATTTAAAATAAAATAGTACCACCGTGAATCCATATTCTTCTTGTGAAATACTTTAAAAATAAAATGGCAACCTAAATCCAGGCGCGGGCACAATATGATGGATTTCAGGCATTTCAGTTCCGCATATCTGGCTAACATAGATACAGCATATAATAGAAAAAACAGAAACTTGGGATTGAGCAAAAGGACGGAGCCCCCGGTCTTCCACGGAGAGAATTGCGAACAGAGATAGATGTGCACAGATTCATAGCTCAAGCATATACATTTACAATATAAATTACCAAAGTCGGAGAACACACAATTCCAAAGCAGTTGATAGATCCAAGGAAGTGTGAAAATGGGAGGGGAAGGGAAAAGACGACTCACCAAAGGAAAGCGACAAATCCAAAGATGAAGTTAATTGAGCTCTCGTGGTCAAAGGAATAAGGGCAGATCCGAGATCAACGATGAGGAAAAAGAGAAAGAATCCGGAGAATGAGCAGCAGCTACAACCTAGTGATGCAGCGGGAGATGAGCCACAACGCACCTATGCTGACCACGAGAATTTTCTGGGCTTTTGGGTTTGTTGATGGGCCACATGTCCCTCAATCCATAGCTCATATGAGACTTTACCAATAAAATGAAAATAAAATTATCTATATATATATATATATATATATAAATTTAAAAAATTTACTTTTAATTCTTTATCGTTAACATCCTTATTCTTACTTATCAAAAACATACTAAATATTTTTACCAAAAAAAAACATACTAAATATTCTTAATTTGATTTGATACTTGCACACATGATGTGACTTTGATTTATAATAACCATTTGAAATTCGAGTTTTAGCTAATTTCAAATCACCATTTCAAAACAATAATTAATTTAATTACAATCACAAATGCCATCTATTATTTATTCAAGTCATAATTTTCACCAAGAAGTATGTCTTAAAATAGGTAGCCATTAATGCAAAATACTCTTTAAATACATTAAAGTGCTAGGTACAAGTTAAGATTATACTCTTTCCAATCATTAACATAAAAGCATGTTAGATTTTTTTTAGATTAAAAGAGTTGAATAAATTATTTAAAAGTGTCTATTTATGAGTACCATTATATTATATATCAACTTATAAATCAGGAAAATTAATTCAAAAAATTCAATTAAATTTTGTATATGTTTTCGAAGAAGTAACAAAGGTTTTAGTGATTAGGGATTGCACGAGATAACGGCAGAACAAGCATGCAACGTCAAACAGTTAAATTTTTTTATTTGATCAATAAATAATTAAAATTTTAATTTGTTATTATTTAAATACATAATGTTATTATTAATCATCCGGGAAATTGCATAGAGATTCAATCTAGTGCAATTATGCATCATGGTTGGCACATAGAGATTATACATGGTACCATTCGAATTACGAACAAGCCAACTTTTCAAAGGTTAATGGTCATTGTGACGGAG
Organism: Vachellia pachyceras; assembly: GCA_025593235.1. Taxonomy (NCBI): domain Eukaryota; kingdom Viridiplantae; phylum Streptophyta; class Magnoliopsida; order Fabales; family Fabaceae; genus Vachellia; species Vachellia pachyceras. The sequence goes on along the minus strand of JANTPZ010023512.1, from coordinate 9,981 downwards.
GAGGTTAAGGGAGTGCCTGTTTGAAAAGTATGTTGTGCCTCATTACATATAAGTCGAGACAACTCCTTTCCTATACTCATTTCAACTTGTGTAAAATCACTTTCCCAACTGATTCTCAAACACGCACGGAATCGTTTCCTTCCTGAAAATGGAAGTCTAGAGTTTGATAAGCACATAGAAATTTGAGGCATACACACCCATCTGCCATGCATATTAGGATATGCCTTTTCATGTATGCTGCTTTTGAAGTTTTGGTTCATGACCAATGTTGATCCATCCAGTTTAAAAATTAACATTCACTTATACAAAATTAGTGTTGACCATTAACATTTTCAAGAGTAAATGGGTGATATTGCTCCATTTTAATACTTTCATCAGGGACAATTGCTGTCCACTCAATATAAGGATGCACAACTATTTGTTGTTACCTGCTATGTTGGATTTTACAGTGACAGTAAAGATAAGCCATGATATATATGATATTGCTCAGGCAAAAGGTCACAACTCAAATGCAATCCACACACACTACAACCAGACTATACATATGTGATGGAAAGAAGACAAAACAATAGACATTTTAAATACAGCTAGAAACATCTGTCTCTAAACATTCACATTCATCATTCCAGATAACATCTCAAAAGGAATAATCTAAGCTGATATGGGTACATATTTACCAAAAGTGCTTAAACTAAACTAAGTCTACAGGGGAAAAAAAAAGATCAAGATTTAGAAAGCAAACACTTAAAATTCATAACCTGAGGTTGACCAGAGATATATCTATAATATCATGAATTTGAGTCCAGGTAACTAAACAACTAAAACCACTTGTTTTAAACTTTTAAGAGGTTAAAGATTGTACCAGTCTTTCTTGATCTTTAATTCTGTGAAGCTATGGCTACTATTATTAATAAAAAGTAATACATATTAAATATTCCGTATGTAGATGATAACAGGTAGCAATTAGAAGATTAAGACCTAGTTGCCTTTCTTAAAAAATAAAGAAGTTAAATAAAAAATTTCAAGTTTATTTTTTATCATTTATTCTAAACTAATTTTTTAACTTATAAATTGATATATAGTCTAATAATAAATATAAATAATACTTTTAAATAATTTATGTAGCTTCATTTATCTTAAGTTAGTTATTTATAATAATTGTATAATAATTTTTCTAAAATACCCCCTTTTGTCGTATGGTGAATGTGCCTTCCCATTAAAATCCCTCAATAAATACAATTAATAGTAATAGTTTAGAAAAAAAAATTACAAATTTAATAACCAAAATAAACCGATGTCTTTGGTGAAAATAGAACCCTTCCCTCTAACTCATATTTAGCACCGGAAGTGATACTTCTTAGTAATTCAAGTTAAGAAGTTTGTATCACAAAAAAAAAAAAAAACAAGAAGAAGAAGAAGAAGAAGAAGAAGTTAAGAAGTCTAATGATCACACAATTTTAGTATCTTAATGCAACCATATCCTATATTTGCTTGAAAACAGTGGTATTGTGTTTGGTGAGGGTTCTGCTAACCCCTTGGTCACTGCAACAAATCTATCAAAAGGTGAAACTAAACTAATGTCTAATTCTAAGTCGTACATATCAGATTATCAGTTTTAGTGGAGCTCCAACATGCCACAATCACATGACATCAGATAGCAAACACTGAGAATAGACTATATCAGTATATAAAGTCTATCACTATATTCTCATATATTTATCCGGTAGCAAACACTGGGAATAGATTATTTCAGATTTTCTTTTCCGATTTAATTTATTTATCCGGTAGAAATGGAACAACAAAGCAAGAAACTTAAATTTGCTTCACTTACTTTTGATTCCCTCCCATATTATACAGAATAATAGCTACATTAGCCGGGTGAGATGTCCCAAATAATGCACCCACCAGCAACAAAAATATAAATCCACCCTTGAAAGAAAATTATGAACAACCTGATATAATAGATAGTTCAGCTAAAGCTACAAACATATGTTATTGCACAGTCAGATTAATAAAATCTACGAACAACATCAAGCGTTATAGTACAGAATGAACTAAACTCTTATAGCTTCATTTCCACCAAAAGTGCTTAAACAAAGGAAAGATGATCGTAATGAATATTTAGGACCAAAGCTACATGGTGTGGATGTTGCCAACTGGTACAAGGCTTTAAAAGAATATTAGGTACATTGGCTGGATAAAAGGCCATAGATATAGATAAAAAGTCCTAGATAACCCACAGACCAGTAACTAAAATATATATACATTCATCTTTAAAAGAAAACTGAATAACCTGATATCACATATAATCCGGATAAAGCTACAAGCATTTGTTATTGCATATCTACCTTGTAGTTCCCGTATGACCTAAACTCCTGCAGCTTCACTTTCCACCAGAAGTGCTTGAACAAAGGAAAAATTATCAGAATAAATATTTAGAACCAAAGCTATACTGTGTGGATGTTGCCAACTGGTACAAGGCTTTCCGTATAACTGAAAATACCAAAACCATGGGCACATTTGCGGATATCAAATGTCTCAAACTCGTTAGTTGTGAGATTGAACAAAACAATTTTTCGTTCATCATCTTCGATTTTATCAATGGGTCCAGACAACGGAGAAACATGGTAGACAATATCATTCCTCCAAATAGTCATTGGAACTAGTAAGCAGCCTAAATAAGGGCTACTAGTATACTTCTTAGTCCAAATCCACCTTTCTCTAGATGCAGAAGTATCTTCCTCCATCACCCACAAATGAATCAAGGACGATTTGAAGTCTCCACACAAAGTGTGAGAAAGCATAGCAAGCTTGTTCTCATATTCAGTAAAATATCTGGGATATGGTGTATTTGTAACTGAAAAGGGTGAAGAAGGTATTGGTATCAATTTAAACACTTCCATTGATATGTCAAATGAGACTATTAAATCAATATCATCTCCATCCTCCTTCACACCTAGCTTTGACCCAATCCAAAAGATAGCTCCATTACAGGTGAAACCGTTAGATGTTATAGATACACCATCTAAGTTCCCAAATTGTACATCCTTCCATGACCCAATGCTTAGTGAATAAACTTCCACTTGATTAGCCTGACCATCATTTCCAGGAACATGAATTTTGACTATCTTGTAATCATCAACAATTGGACTGAACCCAAATCCTAGGAAAAATTCCTCATCTTCAAAATAACTAACAGAATTGGGAACCTGTCTCACCTCTCTGGTTGCTGGATTCCACACTAAAAGGGAAAGAGATCTAGAAAAACTAGCTACCCCCATACAGAGCAAGCCATTGCAGGAATCGAAGGTCCAAACACACAATCCCATAAAATTGACAAAAGAATCGTTGGGAACTTCAAGGACTTGCATCTCACGATCGAGCAAACGCATGCGAAAAGGATCAGATTTTCCAAAATCTTCGAAAAGAAGAGAACGGTTTTGATGAGAGGAGTGGTGGAGGTGTCCAGCGATGAAAGATGAGGTTTTGAACAGATTTTTCCATTCTTTGCACACGCATTGAAATCGAATTAGGGATTTTACAGGAAGCCGTATGAGAATGTTGGTGATAATATCTTGGGGAAGAACTGGGTTGTCGCTGTTCATATCCATATGTGTCGTGGCGCTCGATGGGGAAGAACAATTCATCGAGGAAAGCTAAGCCGGAATGGAAGACAACCAGAGGTTGGAGAAGACCAGACAGAGAACAACGGCGAACATTTATGAGAATGGATCATTTTTGGGTGAAAACTGCATTCTATTGAAGTGGAAAAAGAACTTCACTATATTGGAGCATTACCTTGACAAAACAATTTTGCAAAAATAGTTACCTTATAAAAACACCAAGGATAAAAACATAATTTCTCGTTCAAATTAAAATTTCCAGTTATTTATTTTATTATTTATTGTAGACTCATACTTACACTAAGTTATTTATATTTATTATGTTGAGTTTTTCAATGCCATATTTTTATGTTGATTTATAATTAAATAAGATACATAATTATATATCATTAGATAACTTGACATAACCGATATAAGTAATTTGACCTAAATGTTTCCTTTATATTATATATCTTTGGTACTCATTTTTCATATTTTCATTACAAATATTTCATATTTTCAATCAGTTTTTTTTAATTGTCACTTTAGATATTTTCAGTATTTATTTTCTATGTTTTCAGCACTTAACTTTTCTCTGTACTAAAAGCATAGAAAATTATTATTGAAAATTAAATACTGAAAATGTCAAAAAAAAATTCTAAACTCTCGTATCAATTATGTAGAATATGTTAAAATATGTTTAATAGTCACGGTATTCAAAACCAGGCTCTCCATTAAACCAACCCAGATACCAGTTTAATAGTCCAATTCTAGCCACTGTTGGGAACAAAAATTTTAAAATAATATATTTTACTTATATATTAATTGTTTCAAAGAATATGTATTAATGTATACTTTAAAATGATACATGTATGTATATGTATATAAATTCTTGAAAAGGCATGTTAAACAATCCTCAAAACAAGGTTTCAGTGAGGGATTATGGATTTTGGATAAAAGAACTGAAAAATACATTACAGTTTTGATAGGAGTGTGAAGAAACTCTTTAGACTTAGAAGGAAAAATTAGAATTTTTTTTGTTGCAAGGAAAAATTGAAGTTTGTACAGAAAGATATATGTCAAAAGTCCCACATCGGAGAGGTTCGGGAGGGTGCTGGGCTATATAAGCGGGCGCGCTACACACCCTCACGAGAGCTCTTTTGAGGGAGAGGGTAATGGCCCCGTGACAAGTGGTATCAGAGCCAGCCCTGAGCCTTCGGTCTCTAGTGGATCCTTCGAACGTCGGCGAGGTTGCTGGTGGGCCCCGCGGCGAGGTCGCTCGCGGATTGGCTGGGGAGAATGTCAAAATCTCACATCGGAGAGGCTCGGGAGGGTGCTGGGCTATATAAGCAGGCGTGGTGCACGCCCCCATGAGCTAGCCTTTGGGGGGAGTAATGGCTCCATGACATATAGTATCACTAGATACTTTCACAACTTGGTAAATAAACGAAGGGAAAACGATTATGGATTGGTTTTGTGTTGGGTAAATAATAGAATTACCTATTTTAACAATTTATATATCATTTATCTTTATTCTAAATATAGATGCATTTATTTTTTTTGCTTCATCATCATGAGGTTCATTAACCATTGATCATATGCATCTCATATTAAGGGCTTGTTTGGAAACCCATTCTGAAACCTATGTTTGGTTTCAAAACCTAGGTTTTACCTCAAAAGCTATTTTGGTTACAAAACATCGATTTAAAAACTAGGTTTTGAAATCTAGGTTTTCTCTTTCATACTTTTCCTCTTTTTCTCTACTTTTTCATCTTTCATCTTTTCTACTTTTTTCCTTCTTTCTCTTTCACCTTTCTTACTTTTTTCCTTCTTTCTCTTTCATCTTTCCTACTTTTTCTTTCTTTCTCTTTCCTCTATACTACCTTTTCTTTCTTCTCTTTCCTCTTTCCTACTTTTCATTCTCTCTTTTTCATCTTTCCTACCCACTTTTTTGCCTCGGAATCCGTAAAAGCTAATAGCTTCCCAAACATAAATCACTTTTCAAAACCTAGGTTTTACCTCGGAATCTTAAAAGCTATTTTATAAAATTTATTCTCTAAAACCTAGATTTTACCTCGAAATCTGAAAAACTATTTTCAAAATCATATCCAAACAAGCTCTAAATGCATATTCATGAACATTTTTCAATAAACATAAAAATGGAAATGCATTTACGCTTTAGCAATCATTTCATATACATTAGCATTTTTTATATTCATTGAATAAACCATGTAATAATAAACATTCCTTTTTTTTTTTTTTGCCAACGTAATAATAATAAACATTCCAATATTAGTACATGTCCATATATGTGGACTCTCTCAACTTTAAAATGTACATGTAAACATTATATATTACATGCCATATATGGCCTCCGCTTACATCTATATAAGAAGCTTTCATACATGCTTGTCATCATCGTATATATAGGAAGCATTCATATATTTGCTTGTCATCTTTGTTGTATGCAGCATATAAAAATAAGTGGATCTTCCAACTTCTATGTAAAGTTGTACTCATCCTGGTGACAGCAACACCTGTAAATAAACAATTAATCCGAGTCTCATCCGAGAACACTGTCGTTGAGAGCTATTTCGCAACTACCAGTAAGTAAGTTGCAGCACTCCCCAGGATTAAACAGATTCTTCTTGTAGGGATACGGGGATACAGAACTAGAGGAAGGTATAGCAGAACTCAACAAGGTAGAGAACCAAATAAAGAAAGAATAGTGCTCGAAAGCTGAAGAGCGTATATTGAGAACTTCGGTCTCATGCCCTTTTATAGGCTGCTGATCATAATGACATTGGCACATTTAAATACAATTAACTCGTCCATTAATACACTTTAATACAATTAAATGAGTGGTTACATAATCATTAACACACTTAATGATAATTAAAAAGACGTCGGTTACAAATATTAAAGACTCGTAATTGTTATTAGAGTAACGAATTAATTAGACAAATATTTGTTATAAAGAGTGCACAATACCGCTTTTAACCTACACACAATGCGGTAGGGAAAACCGCAGAATTTGTCTCCAGTGACCCTTTGTCGATTGTTAACATACTCTTCCTCATAATCAATTTGCTAATCCAAGATCATATTCACTTGGATCCCCACAATCCCAAATTATGTGGAATTCTTCCTTTGACACATCCACACAATATTTACAACAATCCCCCACATGTGTCAAAGGAAGAGCCTTTAGCTAAGTTGCTCACATGAGTATAACCGTTGTATCTGGTGGCTCTTATAACTATGAACCAGACCTAGACTAATAACACATGGTACACATAGATATTAGTGAAGCATGCTTCTATAAACTAACAAATTTTGGTGTATACCAAAGGCATTAAGAGTCAGGTTATACCCACATTTCTGTTGTTAACAGCATTTTTCGTGTTAAGACGGCCGTGCTCGTGCTTGGTGCATAATGAATGCTCTAGAGATTTTGCCACAATTCGTAGAGGTGATTTCATGAAATGCACCTGCAATGAGCACACCATCCCGTAGGATTATGAAATCATTAAGAGCTTTTGTCCATTCTCACCAAAATGCATTCTAGCACTTTCTCATACCATAGGAGGGGACTATATATTTATTTTAGTCCTAGCAGAATTGACAAACGACTTGTTCTTACCCATTGAACCTCCTTTATGGGATTACCAATCATAGAGGTTGGGTTGCCATAAACATCATATAACTAATTTATAAATATTAAAAAATTAGTTATTTGTAATAAATATAAATTGTTTTTCTTAAAATATTTCAATATTATTACATGTACATGAATCATCTCATCAAACATGTATTCATGAACATTCATTAAATAAATAAACAAACAAATGCAAATACATACACTATCAATCAATTCATACGCTTCCACACCTTTTTATTAGATGAATGAACCATTTCATAATATTCCGATCACTACAAAAAAAAGTGACTTTCAACGAAGATTTTTTAGCACTGACAAAAATTTACTGTTGAAAGTTATACTTTCGGCGATGACATTGCGAGTCGCCACTAAAGGTCTTATCTTTAGCAGTGATTTGTGAGTCGCCACTGAAAGTCATAGTCACCATTGAAGGCAAGATTAATTGACAACTTTATTGTCACCGTTAAAGGTGACTTTCATCTGCGACTTTTTCCATCACCCTTGAAGGCATATTTTAAGCAGCAATTTTTTTTGAGTCACAACCAAAGGTTGGACTTTTTATGTCGCCGCTAAAGGCAAAAAATTTAATATTTATTTTATTTCTAGATATTTTTATTAAAAATAATATTTTTACCTAAAAATAATATTATTAAAATTAAAAATTATGAAATTAATAATTATATAAGTGTATAAAAATTATTATTCAATCAATAATAGACTATATACAAAATAAAATGTAAGTATATAAAATAATAAACACATACATTAAATTATCATCCAATTTACTTTTAGTTTCTAATAACATTATATATAGATATATGTATATATATATCCATAAATGTGTGTATATGTAAATGTCTGTAACTTATTATATAGTAAAATATTATATATATATATATATGTATATTTAAATGTGTTTAAAGTAGGTAAAGTTATTGCACCTCAGCTGGCAAGGCTAATGTGCACGCCCAAGGGGTTGGAGGTTTCATTCCTTGAGAAGGTTAACTTTTAAATTTATTAGCTAGCGATATGTGGCAATGCAAGGTCATGTGGTGTAGGTGAGGTGACATATATATAATGATATATGGTGTGCAGGGAATGGTGGTGATGTAGCAATCGTTAGTGATGTGGTGCCAACCGATGAAGATGTGTCGGCCACTGAAGTAATTATTATTTTTAATAATTGTTAAAGTATTGGTGATGACTTTTCCTCATCGAAGGGACATTAAAACTCTTTTTGGCACCAACATATCTTTGTCGTCACCAATACTTTTTTAGCGACAATTACTTTGGCGATGACTTATCACTGTCAAAAGTCGTTCAGCGGCAATGTTTTATACGTTTATCGTCATTGGAAGTGGATTTTTTTTTGCAGTCACAATTACAAAATGTACATGAATGCATCTCATGTTAAATATGTATTCACGAACATTCACTAAATAAACAAACAAATCCATATGCTTATATTTTTAGTAATAAATTCATATACTTAAACATTTTTTTTAATTCGAGGAATGAATCATTTCATAAATATTCCGAAATTACTCCCTGTACATGAACTCTCTCATTGATCTAATGGACCAACACAACATTTTAAGAGATATATATTACATGCCATACATGGACTTGTCTTGTACCTATATATAAGAAGCTTTCATATGTGCTTGTTATCATCATATGCATAAGGATAAGATGGCTTCAAGTGTGTTGGTGACTGATCAAAAGCATGAGGAGAAGGAACTTGTGTTTCCAAGCGAGCTAGGAAATAAGACCGAGTTACCCAAGAACTGTGTATGGTCTAAGGAGTACTTGGTTCAAGCACAAGGTCAACTGGAAGCAGCAATCGTAGACTTAGGAGGAGTTTTACGTGGGGAGCCACAAGCCATTGACCGAGCCGTTGAACAAATCAGAGAGACATGCTTAGCGCATGGCTTCTTTGTGGTGATCAATCATGGAATCGATGAAGATTTGATCAAGAAAGCATATGAACGTACAGATGCTTTCTTTAAGCAACCAACTGATGCAAAATTAAAGGCCTTTAAAGTTAAGGGTTCCCTATCAGGCTACTCAGGTGCTCATTCTGAACGCTTCTCTTCCAACCTAACTTGGAAGGAGACTCTTACTTTTCCCTTTCATTTCGATAATCCACAACCTACCGCCAAAGACTACTTTGTCTCCACTTTAGGCCAAGACTTTTATGAAACCGGGTATGTAATGTTTTGAATATTAAATCTAGTGATTTACATAGATATCAAATTTGTCTTTCTATTAAAATGAGTTAAGTCAATTGATAGGAATAACCTCAATTTTATATATTGACTTCAATTCAATGACCAATATGACCATTTCATTGGTGTGATATTTGTACTATATTCTAATATTGCAAATAAACATATACATTTTGATTTTTGTGTCATATTTTGATTACTTTTGCAGGGACTTTTTCCAAAAGTACTGCCATGCAATGAAGGAGTTAGGGATGAAGATAATGGATTTGCTATCAATAAGCTTAGGGTTGGATCAAATGTATCTGAGGGACTTTTTCTCTGATGGATACTCCTTAATGAGATGCAACTACTATCCTTATTGCCAAGTTCCTACTGAAGTCCTAGGCACTGGGCCACATCGTGACCCGACCACAATGACCATCCTTCATCAAGATCATGTTGGAGGACTCGAAGTTTTCTCAGGCGACAAATGGTTCACTATTGCACCTCA
>JANTPZ010023506.1:0-10763 GCA_025593235.1 Vachellia pachyceras | reverse complement strand
GACATCACAAATCAGCACTATTGGGCCGTAAGTACCATGATTAATCAATTTTCATTTCCTTCTTAAATGGATGATTTCTTGATTCGATTATGAGAAGTGAAATTCCAGCCTCTTACAGCTCCTGTCATCCGAGAATATTGTTGCAGTCTCGTAGAATATGTTCTATCTGTTCGTCTGTTGTCCCTCGCATTGGATAATTTTTATTCTTCTGTGTTTTTTTGGTAATTTTGAGTCTTTCTATGACAATGGTGTCCAAGATTATGTCATCTATCATAATAAGGAACCTGAGTTGATAATATCTGAAACAAGTCAATTATGATTTTATCTATCTTTTCCATGTGGAGATCTAATTTTCATTTAATTCGTTATCTCTTATTTTCTTGAAACTGTCTATCCTAAGTAGTGTCTAATATAAATTGCTGTTCTGCATTTATTTGATCAACATAGTTTTTATTGCCTTATCAGCGTATCGATTCTGTAATGAACTTTAACTAATTGGGTTTCATTTATTATACACACAGTCGGTTGGATTCACCGGTGCTCCTGGTTTCATTCTTGCTGTCCTATGGTTTATTTCTTTCGGTTTGGCACTTATAATTCATCTATGCTGTGGATGGGGGATCAACATCAATGGCGAAGGATCGAATCATTCACAAAGAATATGTCTTCTATTGCTCATAGTATTTACCTGTGCCGCAGCGTAATGCTCTAAAGCCTAAACTTATCTTAATTTTGCTTCTTTTTGTTCTTTCCTTTCATTGGGTGACAAATTTTGCCTCTTTAAGGTTTTTTAAGAAAAGGTTATTGTTAAATTGGAAGGGCTCCCTCTGGGGTAAGGCCCTATTTCCATAAATTCTCAAGGGCAAGGGGGTTTGGACATTGTTTTTCCTTGCATTGACCAGTGTACATGCATCTTCTCTCATGGTTTGTTACTGGGGACATTCTTTGGCATTTGTAATCTGTAATTCTGTATTATAAACATAACATGGACTTCTATAGTTCGTTTCAAATCTGTACTAAGATTAAAAATCAGTTATAAACTCTGGTGGGGATTTGGAAAGACATGAAATGGAAAAGGAAACGTGAGAAAATTAGCGGAACTCAGTAATAGCTGGTTTGTATAGTCACGTCCACTGATCCTAATGTAATCAAATGGCCAAAAAAAGTATATTGCCGAGTTATTTCTCCAATTCCAAGACCCTTTCATTTGAATTTTGTACTGAGTAATAGTCCAGACTTGAGTTTTTTTTCCATGTTCAGTACAGAGAAAAATGTTTTCCAACAAAGGAAATGGGAGATGCACCTATCCCATTTCCTCTCTACGAAATGCTTTCCTTGTACCAACTATTACCTTAATGTATTTAACCTTCCTTGTTTCTCTTTATTAGTGCTAACATGTTCTGATCTTTTGATCACACAGGACTGGATGTATCTTACTTTCTGTAGGGCAGGATAAGTTTCATGGTGAGGCATTACATACTCTCCACTATGTTGTGAATCAGTCGGACTACTCTGTGCAAACTTTGAAAAACGTCACAGAATATCTCTCTCTTGCGAAGAGTATCAATGTTACCCAGATCCTTCTTCCTTCTGATGTCATGGAGGATATTGACAGTTTAAATGTGGACTTAAATACTGCAGCAGATACGCTATCTGAGAAGACAAATGAAAATTCTGTTAGAATAAGAAGAGTATTCAGTGCTGTGTATGTAATATTTGGTTCTGTTAATGTTCATTTAGGATTTGGTCTCAGAATCTGGTATGCTAAACTTGATGTTCCTTTTTTAGGCGCTCGGCTATGATTGTTGTGGCTGCAGTTATGCTTCTCTTGACTCTGATTGGATTACGTACGTATTCATTTAATTTTATAAAGACATTGAGCTATTTTTTTTTCCAGGAAAAAACTTAGGTACCAGTATTTTGCTTATAATTTCTCATGTTAAAGTTTGACAACATTATGGTTTCTTAATTATAGCAAAGATATAAGAAACTGCACCCATGTTTACTTTTTTTGTTAAATATTTATACACTTGAACTATTGCTTTATATATAACTGATCAGTATTTTTTGCCCCCAGTTTTGTCTATCCTTGGACATCAACATGCTATCCTCATGTAAGTTATCTTTGCACATGATTTGTTTGAATTTTAATTTGGCTTTGCTTTTATCCCATTATCTTGCTCAAGCATCCATTTCATGTTCATCTGATTTCATTGCAGATTTGTTATCAGTGGATGGTTACTGGTTGCAATTACTTTCATTCTCTGTGGAGTTTTCATGATCCTTAGCAAGTAAGCTATTGTGTCTCAGAGATTTTAGTTTTACATTTTGATAAGGAGGGAAATGTAAGTGTAACTAATCCATATGAAAAGCTGACATGAACTGCTAATGTTGAACTGGAGTTAATTTTCTGTACATTCGGGAAATTCCAATCTTCTTTTGGGGAAAACTCACTGAAACATTGGCAAGACCTGATAATTATTTTTTTTTTCATTTTAGTGCAATTTCTGATACCTGTATGGCTATGGGCGAATGGGTGGAGAATCCACATGCAGAGTCTGCTCTTAGCAACATCCTTCCATGTGTTGATCAGAGAACCACCAACAAGACACTTTTTCAAAGCAAACAAGTGGTCAACAATATTGCAAATGTTGTCAATCAGTTTATCTATGCAAGTGCAAATGCGAATCCCAGACCGGGCAATCAGAATTATTACAATCAGTCAGGACCGGCAATGCCGCCCTTGTGCTACCCTTTTGATTCTCAGTTCCAAGAGCGTCAGTGTACAGCTCAAGAAGTTTCCTCAACAAATGCTTCACTGGTACGTTTTCACCACTCAACTTCTCAAATTGATTATTGAATGCACGTGTGAGTGCATGCACATTACTTCACTTGTTTTATAGGTAAGAGTTATTAGATTTACTTTTCGTTGGAAGTCAAAATATGATTCCCGAACATGCCTCCACTTGAGATATGGATCTTAATGAAGTATTGGAATGTTCAACTAAAGCCTTGTATAGCTGGAGGTTATACTTTCTGACCTTTATCTTGTTTTCATTCTGGTGGTTGACACATGCATTTGAAATGTTTGCTACATTCATTGTTGTCTTGTGTACTGAAAGGTCAGCACAAGTTAAATACAACTCATAATTATTCTTTTTCCCCCAGTAAACGAATCTGATGAAAATTAACAGAGGGAAGCTGGAAGAAAGAGAGAATGCTAATTTTCCTCTTCAACTTTTAAATTGCACTGGTTATTCTGATCTATTTCTGCCAATGACATGAAAAGGAGAACTCAAAAATTCTATTTGCTTGTCACCTTCTATGGAATTTTCAGGTCTGGAAGAAATTTGAATGTGAAGTATCTGAACTTGGCTACTGCATGACCACTGGCAGGGTGACTCCAGAGGTTTACTCGCAGTTGGTAGCCGCGGTCAATGAAAGCTACGCGTTAGAGCACTATGCTCCGCCTCTTCTCAGCCTTCAGAACTGCGATTTTGTGAGGGACACATTCCAAGAGACCACTGCAAGTTTCTGTCCTCCATTGAACCATTACTTGGAGATGATTATTGCAGGGCTGGGTCTCATTTCAGTTGGTGTCTTGCTGTGCCTGGTTCTCTGGATTCTCTATGCGAACCGCCCCCTAAAGGAGGAAGTGTTTGTGAAGTTTTCCTTGCCAGAATAACTGAAGAATAGATTCGTCAAGAACCGCAATAACTCAAAACCAACTTCATCTGCTGTTGTATCAAGTGAAGTGTAGATTGTGCTATAGAAAAATAGTTAGGAGAAGTATTATATGAATAGTGTTTTTACTTTCCCCGCCGTTAAGGGGTAAAATGAAACAAAGGGGGAGCGAAGCTCCAGCTTTGTGGTTGTAAGATTCCTGGCAAACGATAGTGTATTGTACATAATGCAAAAGCAATTTGATTTGCTAATCTGATTCAACTTTCTACGATTGCTATGATTAATCATGAACTCTAGGAATAGAGCCGTATCCAATCTCCATTATAACATTCATATCTGTGTATGTGTAATTTAACAAATTATATATATTAAGCTCTATCGAGTAGTCACCCTGTTTTTATACTTATCTAATAGATACCACTGCTTGTGTATTAATCTATCGATTATTAATGTCATATCAACATTGATATTACCATCCCGAATAAGATAATAATTAAATTATATAAAAAAGTTCTTATTGTCATAATCTCTAATTTGATGGCAACAAGTCTATATAGTCAAATAATCGACTCTAACAAGCGATGGATCTCATAACCAGCACGCTGACGTCAAATTTGAGCAAAGGATTTATTCCCAAAAGTTCCTATTTAAATTCAATTTTTTCTTGTGAAAGAATTAGAAATTGTTTATTTTGCCTACCCACCGGTAAAACCATCACAAACACGATCAAGTGACAATTTGCATGATCAGAAAATTACTGAAGTGAGGTACATTTCTTCTGGGTAAAATATCAAAAAACCAAATCATTGTCTCTTAAGGCGTAATTCAAGGATATGACCCCATAAGCAATAAATCGAAGTTTGGAAACGTGATACGTCCACCATTTTTGTTCTTTATCAGCCCTAACGAGCATTTCAGGGAACATCTTCAACAATCAAAGTTTAGAGACAAAACATAACAGTATTGGGAGGTAAGAAGCTAGGAGTAGACAGAAGATACAAAACGAAATGAATGTCTCAAAGCAACGGAATATATAGCGAGCAGATTATAAATCAAGTGATACGATTCTGTTTCTCAATTATATTTGTTCTTTCAGAGAGAAGAAATTAGGTCTTCTCAATTCATAAAGCCCATAAGCAAGTTTGAGAAGGTCTCATCAATTAATATCACATAACAGAGAGAAGAAAACCCAGTCTAGAAGAATAAGCTCCTCACACATTTCAAGCGCTCGTCAGAAGTATATTGATTGTGAAACCAGAAGTTCACTGAAACAGAGATAATTCGCCAGAATTGAAAATTCACACACTGAAAATGTACTAGATAGCAGACAGTAGAATGAATTTCGTCAGGCTTCAAAATTCACCAGGGTCAAACAAAGTTTCCTCAGCATCATCAGGCTTGGCTTCCAAATCAGAGGAAGATTCGGTAACTTCTTGGGTCTTCTCGTGCGCCGCCAGAACATCATTGACGCCATGAACGACGAGCCCGTCGTTGTAGAATATATTTGGAAAGAAAACTTGGGCTCCGTTCAGTAACAATAGTCCATTTGAACTCGTGACGTTGATCGAAAACCCATCCAAATACGTGGGGATTTCAGACCCATCGCTAAAATCCACCAGATCGTTCCAGAGAAGCTTGCAGGGCACAACATGGCGAAGAAAGAACGATGGATAATTGCTGAAATTCCCAAGATGGCTCACCAACGCATTATCCGCGGGAGCAAAAACGGTCATCGGAGTCTCATCGATAGATATTTGCATTCCAAGAAAAGAAGCCATTACAGAGTACTCTCCGGCGTTCAAGGCTTTAACCGCTTCTTTCAAAGAATTTCTATAACTCACAGTCTCGTTCGTCGCACCACACGCAGGATTTTGATGCGGTCTTCTCTGTGGCTCCATGTACTTGAAATTGGGATCGAAGAACTTCTCGATTCCGTATATTATGATGAACCCATCATCGTAGATTGGGGAAATATTGACCATGACGTCGTTGATGGATATTTTTCGATCAGAAGGCGGCCTGGAGATGACCAGATAATTCTTATCGAACATCGTTGGAATCTTGGCCCCGGAAGGGAGCAATCGGAGGCTCTGCGCTGGCAAAGGCATTGGAGCGGCGTGGAATCGGAGAAGATCGAGCGATGGCTGACCCGTTTTACCGAAGGCAGAGTCAGATAGAGCGAAGATGGTGAGGGAAGGAGATTGGAGTAGAAGGGTTTTAGCGACGACTTCGATAGTCAAAGCCATTGAAATGAAGCCTGAGTCGATGAGAACGTCGGCGGCATCGAGGATGGCCTCGTAGGGAACGCCGGAGGAAAGAGAGAGGAAGGAGAGAGAGAAGAGAAGAAGGAATAGAAGAGAGGAAGCCATTGATCCTTGAAGCTTGATTCTCTCTCCCTCACTCTTTGCTGCTTGCGGTACTGTGAGACTGAAGGCGAGAGCGAGCCAGGGAATGAAAGGTTTGGCGGGAAACAGCATCCAGACACGTGGTGCTTTCAGATTGGTTGATACAAAGATGTCGTTAGATGGATCGTTAGGCCTTAGGCGTTACAGTTGCAGGAGGCTGGCCAGAATTAAAAATAAATAAATAAACTATCAGATTTTATGCATTGTTCAAGAAGGATTGGGAATTAGTGTGTTGATATATTTATTATTTTTATAATTTAAAGGTTGTTAGCAAATAGGGTAACAGTTGAAGCAATTTATTTATTTTTTGTTTAAGAAATTCATTCAAACTTTAAATATGTTGGTTTAGTTATAAAAAAAAGAATTACAGTCAATTTCAACGAAATGATTTAATTACCAAAAGATCCAATAATAATTGAGAAGTGTGTAATGGGTTCATAACAAGTTTTCAATGTAGAAAATAACATGTTCATAATACTCAATTGTCATTGAGACTTTTAGTAATTAAGTCATTTACTTAAGATCTTATAGTAATTCCCTAGTTAAAGATTTTTTTTGTTTGTTAAAGGCATCCCTAAAGACTAATTCTTTGAGTTTTGAAGCGTAAACATTTTTTCCATTTGTCAACTAATGTTCTTATCAAGATTTGATTCTTTATTCTTTTTTTTTTAAAAAAAAGATGAAGATCTCATTAAAATGCCTTCAAAACTCCAAAACCCCAAATCAAGGACTCTACTCTATATATCTTTTAAATCTCTTCCACCAAATCACTGTTCACAAGAAAACTTTTAAAATTCAAATCTCTTGACGTGTTCATTCACTGCCCAAGACCTCTTTACATCACAAAAGGCTCCTCTCTGACTCTCTCTCTCTCATGTCACAAAGACTAGAGCTGCCGTTCATGTTTTCGCTGAGCTTGCTAAGAACGGTGAATAAGCTAGCCTTGGAGCTTTGCAAATCATCTCATTTCGTCCTCCCTTTGGTCAAGCATCTTAAGTTGAAGCTTTTCACCCTTGGAGTAAAATACTCTATCCCTTCAACAATTGAAGCTTCGTTGATCGCTTCTAACATCCTTGACCATTCCAAAAGATAGGGACCAACCAAAAGGGGTAGGAGGAGTCGAAGCCTGGAGGTGATGGGTCGCTTTTTAATCAGGACTCCGAATCACTTTACTAAATTCCAGCCTCAACCAACCAAACCACAGAGAGGAGCCTACTGGTAGAGATTTTAAGCAAAAAAAAAAAAAAGTTATATGTCTGTTTATCAAAGATCTCTCCTTTGTTGCTCTTGTCTTAGATTCAATCGACCTTGATTTTTCGAGTACTTTTCGTGGATTCCTTAGTGCAATGTAAGTTTTGTTTTTCCTCCATAGCTTTTCTTTCGGGTCTCTGGGTGAAAGGAGTGAAGTAAATGATAGCGGGTTCAACACGATATTGAGCGCTTGTACATTAATTTCTTAACCGACCATTTAATCCAGAGACCCTCCATTTTTGTGCGAAGCGTCAATTGGAAAATTTTCATCTGATATTTTTGGTGAAATTTTCCTCTGATTTGGGTATACGTATGATTGTTCCCATGTTTTTACAATTAGTCTCCGTGAATTTCCTCGCCCATGATTGAAAGTTATATGTGAAGCGTAACTGAGTTATTTTCTTTTCTTTCTCAAAATCATGTTGGTGGGATTTTGCTAGATGTTTTTATGTTCCCCGTTGAATTGTCGTGGAAATCTGAGTGATCTTTGGATCGTTAATTTGCTATAACCTAAGTATATTGTATCATGGCAATGGGTTCAAAAGAAATGTTAATTGCTCCCACTTTTGGAAATATGCTTCATGTTTATGTTTATACTCTTTCGATGCTTCTCCATTCTAACTTGTGTTTTCTTTCTCTTGATGAGACACAAAAGGTGAGCTTGTGCACAAATCCGAATGCAAATTAAAACATAATGATGGGATTGGCGCATTTCTTCGCCCATCATAAGTGAGCATAATGTTTTCTGAGAGATTAGCAGCTGATGAATCTCTTTGTCAAGATTTTGAGAGTTTGAGCATTTTAAAGCATCTTGTGAGGTGTGTCAACCAGAATTGGAGGGGGGAAGACCAAAAAGGGGGAGGGAAAGAAGATGATACTGGAAAGGGGGTATCTTTAAGATGTCTTACTCTGTATAGTCGAGGTGGGGGCTGCAAGGTAGGTGCTGATACTAGTGACGAATTTGGGGATTCAAACAGTAGAACGAGATAATCTATCATCTCAAGCAATAAATGAAGTATCCTTATGAGAAACATTTTGGTTGAGGTGAGAATGTTCAAGGTATAGAGTCCAGCCAGATTCACACCCACTACTGCATTCAGAAGCCATTGCATTCATCTTTTGATTCCGAGAAGAACTGGGATGGGTTTCTCACAGAAGAGTCTCCTCTATCGATGTCCCATCACAGTTTCCATTCTATTTGCATGTCATTATTTTAATTAAAGAATTTTTTATCAATATGACAGTTTCTGTTTTATTTGCATGTATATCGTCATATGCCTTTATAAGACTTTAATCAACAGCTTCCTTCTTTCATGCAATTCGTAGTATTGAGAAGATAAATTTGTCTCCATGTAGTTTTTAAATATGTTAACGGAAGCTTTTTTTTACTTTGCCATTGTTAAAATAACAGGTTTCAGCTGTTTTAGCCTTTGCATCACAAGGTTGGCAAACTTCACTTTGCTTGGTAGTGACAACCTATTTAATCAGAGTTAAAGAATAATCATGTTCATCTTTGTTGATATGCAGCATGAACATCTGATGTGCACAATGTTATTATGAAACTCTTGCTTCAAACTTGTGGCTCAATTGCTTGCTTAACATGTGGCAGCCTCGATATTGTGAAGGATGTGGTTGTTCTTGCACATATGCAATAGCAGATGTTGATTTTAAAGTTTGTTTCTCATTATGATAATTGTTGTAATTACAAGACTTTTTCTAGCATTTAATACTTGATGTTTCATATGTAGGAGAGCTAAGACGTGGGTCATAAAGGTTAATAGACCTCAATGATTATATTTGTCACCTTCGCCAGATTGTTGTTGGAAAGGAGTCTGGTAAGTTTCTGTTTCCTGATTATAAACATGCTGGTCGTTGACTGAAAAGCTTAACCTTCAAACTTTTACACCTAAACCCTCTTTGCTGCCTCATCAGACTTTCATTTCCTTAATAATGTAGTTGTGTTTTGCTAGATATCTTTTAGGTTGCCTCATCGGTGTCCAACCTTTTATTCCGCTCCCCATTTTTTTTATTCTTTTTTATTTGAATTGGGAGAGCTTACGGTGGATTGGTTATGTCATTTGGGTTTGTGAATATAGGGTTCAGGTGAAGCAATTGCAAAATCCAGAGATTGTTTTTGAGACAATTCTTAATCAAGTTGTTCGGTTGGCAGAGCATGGTCTCATTCATTGTGATTTCAATGAATTTAACATCATGGTATGATTGGCTTTATTGAGGTCCTTTGTTTTTGCACCAGTTTTTTTGCTGATTTGTTGGCATAATTTGTCTAATGGACTGTTATTTATTATTTTATGTAGTAATTATTAGCTTCAGCTTTTTGTTGACTCTAACTTCAATTTATTGCAGATTGATGACGAAAAAGTTACCATGATTGATTTCCCACAGATGGTATCTGTATCACACCGTAATGCACAGATGTATGAACTTTTATTTTTTTTAGGGTTTTTCCTTCCTTTCCATGCTTGCATAAATGATGTTGACGGAGATAATCATATGCCTTAGTAGGGTTGGATTTGTTTTGATTATAACATAAATTGTTGATTAGAATAATTACAGTTGTCTTATTTTAATATGTTTGTAAAATGGGCTGCCAGAAATTTATTATTCTCATTGAGATAATTAAATATCAAATATATGATTATATATGCTGTTTGCAGCCTTAGTGCCTCACTGCATATTATTTGTTGTATTAAAGGTACTTTGATCGTGATGTTGAATGCATCTTTAAGTTCTTCAGAAAGATGTTTGTTGCTATTCTGCTGCTACTTATTTTTGAACTTGGTGGTTAGATGCTAAGATAGTTTTATGCTTGATTGATCTTTCCTTTTTGATGATTACAATTGTGCTATTAGGGGTGTGAACCTGATTTGAACAATGACGCAAATTGTGATGTACATGATCAGTTTTAAGTGTTTTAGGTGAAGTCATTAATAAACTATCTTAAGAGCTGCCTTAGAAATGAATTACGTAATGGGAACCGGAAATCTTCTTTTTAATGTTGTATGGTATTGATAGTGTTTGATATGTGTTGGATAGAAGATGACTCTTTTGTAAACTGTCACATTTGTTCTTGTAGATGGTTTTTATTCAATCCATGTCTATTTTTTTGGCAATGTTTTCCACTGTTGCCTGTAGAATCAAGTGTTTTTTTGATGCAGATGCTTCTTTTTTAATTGATTTGAATGGCTAATGTTAACTAGGGTTTTTAATATGGGAACTATAGCATCGTCCTATTTTGACTTGCTTTGGTAGTATTTATTTTTATCCTAAATAAGCATGTTTTGTTCTGCTGAATTTTTGCGTCCTATATGTCTAGATTAAAATCCAGTTGACCGATGTTGTCCATTGACTGTAATTTGATCATGACAATTTCAAGAAGTTAAGTTGAGGCACTTGCTATGTGTT
>JANTPZ010023505.1:0-11813 GCA_025593235.1 Vachellia pachyceras | reverse complement strand
TCCTTTCTCTTTCTTACTAACTTTTTTGCTTTGGAATCCGTAAAAATCAATAACTTCCCAAACATGAATCACTTTTTTGAAAACCTAGGTTTTGCCACAGAATCTGTGAAAGTTATTTTTCAAAATCTATTATCCAAAATCGAGGTTTGCCTTGGAATCTGTAAAAGTTATTTTTCAAAATAGCTTCCAAACAAACCCTAAATCCTCCAACCATACATTGTTAATTAAGTGCCTTACCTTGTCATGTGGGTCTACAGTTACAACAACAACAACAAAGATTTATCTCACTAATAAGTAAGGTCAGTAATATGAATAACACGATGTCATTTTACTCTATCTTAATTCATATTTATAGATAGATTATTAAATTAAGAGATCTATTGTCGTAACCTCGTTAAATGATAATATTTTAAAAATAAGATACATGATCACATACAATTAGATAACTTGACATAATAGACAAAAAAACTTTAATATAAGTATTTACATTTAGAAAAAACCAACTCACATTTGTTATAAATATATAACATAAATAATGTTTTTAATCTATTCAAATTAATCATGCATCTCTCTTTTTTTTGTATAAACCATCCGGTATCATGGGGTATCCTGGGTTCATTGCTCGCCCCAAACTAATCCGAACCCCCCGCGAGGAGACCTTACGGTTGTAGCGAGGTACCGATGGGACAACCTCTTTGAGGTTGCGTTAATTATTACGGCTGTCACTCCTTAGGGTTCGAACCCTTGCCCTGAGGAATGTCGGTAATAGCCCTTGTCAACTTTACCAAACACCCATGGGTTAATCATGCATCTCTTGTCATAAAGCGCATGACACTAAAGATTAGATATGCTTTTTGGTGGGCCACCACCAATCTGTTACGAGGAGTCATGTATGTTCTCAACGTGATGTGGAAACTGGGCTTCGTGACTTAGCAAAGGGCAAAAAAGGGAGGTGTCATAGGCTCAATATTTACTTGATGAAAGCTCCGTACGATCTAATAAGTTTAGCTCAACTCAAGCTCTGAAGTCTGCTAGTAATCTTTTCAAAGACTTAACTAATTAGTTATGAGAACTAAAGAAGTCTAGAGAGGGGTGGAGAATTTGGGAGAACGTTTGAATGCTTTCAAATGCTTGGTGGTTACAACTCAACCCCTTGGGGGTATTTATAGCCTTCCACCTCCTCAACGGACGGTGGAGATTGATTCAATCTAACGGCCTATATTCATCTTCCATAACTCTCCTCCAAAATATCTAGATATCTAAATATTTATATATGTGTAAAAATGTGTGAGGAATTTTAGAATTTTAAAGAATATACAAGTATTTACAAGAGAATTCTAGGGTTCTGTGTACATATCCATGACAGAGGGCATGAAAAAAACAACAGGCAATGAGCAGAGTAATTATATGACGACAAAACATAACCAGGAAAACAAAAAACAGCGACAAAATGGCCAGGTTCAATGAATCTCAATTTTGTGTCCACCTACATTGAATCTTACAGGGTGTGTGATTGTTGTTGGGGGTGGTGCTTTATTGTACGTCGCAACTGGCTGGGGTTTTGGTCTTTGATAACTTAAACGGCGGCTTTTGAATCTTTAATTTCTGGCGGTGTTGCATATCATCGCGGGTATGTTTAAAAACTATTTTAAAAATAATTTTTACAAATTTTAAGATATAACATAGATTTCTGGCAAAACTTAGATTTTGAAAAGTGATTTATGTTTTGGAAGTTATTAGCTTTTACGGATTCCAAAATTAAAAAAGTTAGTAGGAAAGAGAAATGATGAAAAGTAAGAAATATGAGGGGGAAGAAAGAAGTATGAAAGAGGAAAGAGAGAGAGAGAAAAAGTATGAAAGAAGAAAGAGAAATAAGGAAAAAAATAGGAGAGAGAAATGAGGAAAAAATAGGAAAGAAAAAACCTAGATTTCAAACCGAGGTTTTGTAACCAAAATAACTTTTCAAAAAAATTTTATACTTGGATAAAGCCTAGGTTTTGGGTCAAAATCTAGGTTTCAGGAAATGATGGCAAACAAGCCCTTAATAAATATGAGCTTAAATTTGATTAAAGGTTATGTGACAGTTTGAGAATGTGATAGAGAAGTACTTTTACATAAATCGAGGTAAATATGTTAAGGAAATTATCTCGTTTTCCAGAAAAACACTGTACCTTATAGTGCGTTGCAGGTGATTTCACTCCTATATCTGGATCAAGGTTCACATCAATTTGCCTATGCCCCGTTGATTAGTCGGTGTTTAGATTGGCAAGAGAAACAATTTCCTCACTACATGATTTACTGTATATAAGATAAGCATGTGAATGGTGTTTTGTCTTGACTCATAAACTTATTTTTATAAGGCTAAGGCAAATATAACCTTTACCTTTTCATACATTTGCCATAATGATAATTCAAATTCTAGTTTCCCATTTACTTTGGGATGATATGTTAAATGGTAATACCATAAATGAGCACATGTAAACATATATTGAATCTAGTGAAAAGAGTTGGTGTTTTGTAAACTACAAAATAAAAAATCAATATTCGAATCTTCGTTAAAAAAAGTATTTACATTTAGTATTTGATAATTGGTATTTGAACTTGATAATACAAATACATGAATACATGAAGCACAAGGCACTTTCAACATCTTAATAATGTTTCTTAGCTTTTCGATGTTATTTTCTTAATTGATATACTCTAATGCATTTTCAGATATATTAAGAACCATAATCTCGTTTCTTCTATTTCCTGTTTAATTTTATTCCCTAGACCAATTCAAGGTGAGTGAGATTATGCGCGTGTTTGGCAATCCGTTGGGAGAAATGAGTTTATGATTTCGATAAAAATTTACAAAATTCAAAAAGAATATGCGAATTTCAAGATACCTTTTATCTTGTTTTGCATGTACCGTTGGGAGAATATTTCCTAAACATGTACTATGATTTGATGTGTAGCAAACATTAGACAAAGAAGAGTGAATGTGGTCCCGAGTAAAGAAACAAGCTACGTAACCTTGAAAATGGCAAGTGATTACATGGAAACACGCATTCGAATAGTATTCCAACTGTTGCTTCATGTAAAGCTAGTTCATCTAATTTAGTCACAAGTCCCTGAACTAAGAAAAATAGGGGATGAAAAATCCAAGGGATAGTCAATTTCAAATTGGGCTGTGGATGTTATATAAGGCTCTAGTCAATCTTTATTTTGCTTCTCATATTGGCCCCTATTTAAAAATTCACTTAAATCCAAATCTTCATGGAGGATTATTACTTTGCTGCTAAAAACTTTGTAAATACCAATGTATGCGAAACCGGACCGGACCGGCCGGCTCAGTCCGGAAACCGGCGACTCGGCCGGTAATCCGGTTCGATCTGATAGCTAACCCCGGGTTAGCACCGCTGTCGGGATGGGATGTCGGAGAGGGAGATGGAAGGAAGGAAGGAAGGTGTTAGCAATGGAAGGTACTGCACACTCCTCAGAATTAGCTTTTGCCTCTCTCTGGTTCGTTTCCAGCTTCATTAGTGCCGTTGACACTGTTGTTCCAGCTCTGAACCCAAAACACACACCAGCGACGCTCTCAACACAGAAAACAACTCCTCTCGGCCAAACCAGCTCTGCGATGCCTCCGTCTCTCAGCTCAGCCTCTTGGTTTCTCAATCTTCAGCTGCTTGTGCTCCTCTGGTTCAAGCACAACAGACAGCCAAGCACAGCGTCTGCTTCTCATTCGCCCCACCTTCTGCTTATCGTTCCCTTTCGGCATGTGAGAGAGAGGGGGAATAGTGGATGCAAGCAATAAAAGCATTGCGTATGAGAGGGGCCAGCAGAGTGTCAGACTATTGATGCATATTTCACATCAAAAAAAAAATTGGAAAAGTAGCATCACATGTGGCTTACCTATTTTATAATTTTTAGATATAAAGATATATATTTTAACTTTTAGTTATCATCGGTCTGATCCCGGTTTGATTACGGTCTGACCTAACCCTTGACCCACTATCTTATCCGGTTCAATCACCTGTCCGGTTTCTTGTACCTTGGTAAATACACTTGTAAGAGGTTTTTGTGTTTGGAGGTGACCAAACTCACTTAAAACTCTACTACAACAAATCTAAACTTGCAGATTAAAAATGGACAGTCCATATTTAAAATAATTTTATTTTTCAATAGTTTAATATTTTAATATATGCAAAATTTAAAATAAAAGTAACATTTTCACTGTCATTTTGTTAATTTTTCCTTTTAAGAATCATTAATTAAATATTTTAAATCAGAACTATTAAAACTGTATTTGAACAATGTAACGATAAATATGTATTCAACCCATTGAATAGGGATGGGAATACGGGTTCGGCTCGCAGGCCCAACCCCACCAACCTTGGCGGGCTGATTCAGCCCACCAAGGTGAGCCCGTGGGTTGGCGGGCCAGCCCATGAACCTGCTCTTTTTTTAAAAATTATTTTATATATTTTTTTATTTTTTTCAATCCCAATATTTTTTACAAAAGAAAAAGTAATATTAAATTCTATTTTTAGAAAATTAGTGAACACTTATTGATAAGATTGGAAAGAGAATCATAAAAATATGCAATCTTATAGAAATAATTAGGTAAAAAAATAAAAAAAATTATTTTTATAAAATAAAATAAAATAAATATTTTGGCGGGCTGGCGGGCTCCCTAGCCCCCCATTAGGGAAGAGGGTTGGCGGGCTGGCCTGCCCAGCCTGCCAACCTGTGCGGGCCAGTTTGTAACCCGTGGGTTGACCCCGCATTCCCAACCCTACCATTGAAAGTACATCTTTTTTTTAAAAAAAGGGGAAAATGATAGAAAGCAGAAGTTATCAAAACTCAAAATATATTCTTGTTTTGTTGAGTTTTTTGAATGCACGTTTAACAATATTTTTTTTGTAAAATGAGATAATTTTCTTTAGATGTTTGTCTTGACTTACATAAAAAATATTTTTCTACTGCGTTTCCAAACGGACCCTATATCTTGCTTTGTTATGATCAACTTCTTGTATGTTTAGAAATTCATCCAAGGTAAGTATGTGAAATGAGTTTTATCTTGATTTATATATACAGTAGTTTTAATGTGAACCACAAACAAGATTCTAAGGGGCTTCACAATGAAACAGAATAAAAAACACCAACCAAACAGAGCAATACGAACCCTGAGGGGGCCAGCGGAGAAAACAAGCCTCTTTCAGTAAATTAAAGTCCTAAATAAAAAATATATTTTTATTATTAATCGGTGTTTATATAATCATTGCAATTATCATCACTATCTGTATCGCCTCGTTCTTATGTTATCGCATACAAGAAAAAGCTTTGAATCGATAAAATTTTTCACATTTATCTTTATTAAAATCTGTACATCCTACATTTACCACTACTGGAAAAATTAGAATTAGCGACGGAATTAGCGACAGAAAAATCAGGTTTAACGACGGAAAAATCAGAATTAGCGACGGATTTTTTCTGTCGCTAAATTCGTCGCTAAAACGAGGGTCGCTAAATTTAGCGACGAAATTAGCGACGGACGTTTTAGCGACGGAAAATTCCATCGCTAATTAGCGACGGATTTTTTCCGTCGCTAAATCCGTCACTAATTTAGCGACGGATATTTTCCCTCTCTAATAAATCCGTCGCTAATTTAGTGACGGAATTAGCGATGGATATTGTCCCTATCTAATTAGCTACGGAATTTTCCGTCGCTAAATCCATCTCTAATTTAGCGACAGATATTCTCCCTCTCTAATTAGCGACGGATTTAACGACGGAATTTTCCGTCGCTAAATGTAATAATTCCGTCGCTAAATTGATTATATTCCATCGCTAAATTCAACAATTCCGCACCTAAATTGGTTCAATTCCTTCGCTAAATTAGACGATTTTGTCACTAAATGGGTTATATTCCATATTTAAATTTTACAATTCCGTCGCTAAATGGATTATATTTCGTCATTAAATAGATTATTTACGTTGTTATTTTAAATATGAATCAATTACGTATATACAAAAATATTTTACAAACAAATCCTATTTAATCATACAATTGACCCAAAAAGCAAATTTTAAATATTAGTATCAAGTACACAGTATCTTTAAACATAAATACACATTCTAATATTTGATAAAAGTTTCAAAATTGAAAAAATACATAAAAATCAAGAGCTTCAAACAATACAAATCTTGTTGAGTGATTTAGATCTGCGTTCTTGGAAGACCAACTTATTGATTTGATCTTTGAAGAATCATAGCTTTCTTAACATTTCTATCGCTTGTCCTACAAATAAAGAAATATAGTTAACATCAATGATAAAATATAATTATTTCAATATGTACATATCTATATATATACAAACTACCTCATTCTGCACCACCATTTACAAACTGCCTCATTCTGCACCACCATGATTCACTCTTCACAGAATTTACAAACTACCTCATTCTGCACCACCAGCGTGCCAAAACGAATGCCAAGACTCCATAATGGCCATAGTCAAAATATTGACAGAAGGGAAGACCATTCTTGCCACCTATTAGCTGACCAATAACACAAAAATAAAAAAGACACTGCAGAATAAAGAAAACAATGACTAATGATTTGGGTTAATTCAGCGAAGTTAGGAGCTTCATGATCCAATCATGCATGTGAAGAAGAACAAGGAAGAAGCCAAGCAGAGGCATGGTACCAAATTTGAGAAAAAAAATATGTGAAGTTGAAAAAAATATGTGACGTTGAAAAACAATTCATTTGATTGTAGTAAAAGCAAACTGATGGTTAGCATATTTACTTTATCACATTCAACTAGGCTATGAAACTGGCCATTGGTCTTACGCCAACTGAAACAAACACGAGACACAAGCAAAATAGTGGCCATGTACATCAGGACAAAAAATGGGTGTTACACAATATAATAAGGTGAAGTGTTGACAGCTGTGATATTCATGTGTTGCAAAGAATGCTATTGAAGTTTCAGATCAAATAAAAAAGATGAAATTGGGAATAAAATGTTTCTGTTTCAATCGCAGGATGTGCAAGTTTGTGATGACTTGAAAATAAGAAGCATTAAAATGATTATGCTTCCCTATATGGCAGGCAGAAAATCAGCCAGAATTTAAAGGAATTTAATATGTATGATTAATGATTTGAAAATTTGCATGTTAAGGATCACCAACAATACTTGTTCATCTATTAATTGATAACAGAGTCTTCTTTTCAATAGCATAAGCTGATCACCTATTAATTGATGCCAAAGCTTTCTGACCACCCAATGAGATAAGTGAATTGACTGCAGCATAAGTTGAAGCAAGATGAGGCATCTGAAGAAAATTTCGAAGATATCAACCATTAACCATTATAACAAAAAATAAGAAAGAGAAACTTATCAGGAAGTGCTTAGAACATATTAAACATAAGTGGCTAAAACTCAAGAAATACAATTTAGCCAATTAAAGCCATGCAAGTAAGCTATTTGAACACTCTACTATTTCTATATCCCTACCCATTGCATATTTAAACAGAAGCAATATAATATATAAATAGAGGCATGCATTACTTCATTAATAAGAAGAAACTTATTAAAAAGATGGCCTAAAGCGTATTAAACAAAGGTAGCTTTAACTTAAGATAGTATTAAACAAAGGTAGCTTTAACAAATTTATAAGTATGCACATCACAAGCTAACGTATAATAAAAGAAAAATGAGACAACCATTAGTATGCCTAAAGCTGATTTCTCCATCTAAAGCTGATTTCTCCATATTTAGCGTATAAAGATCCAATGTCTTGATTCCATGAGCTAGGTATAAATATGAATATTCAAATAATCATCGCAGCAAAAAATTCTTAGTTTTATCCAACTAGCCAGGTGCCAAGGTCAAAATGTAAAAACTTTGGAATCTCTGACAATACAACAGAAAGTAATGAAGCCACCCAGCACAGAGTAAACATACATGATGCTTACTTTGTATTCAACTGTGCAGAGGTGCTCCCAGCACAGAGTAGAATAAAAGCAGTCCACTGAATCTCACTTAACCTGAAATATAAAATTAGACCAGATTACACAACAGCCTCAGCACCCATGACCTTTGATATGATCAAGTATGATTTATATCAAATATTATATTATGATGCCAGTTAGCATCTAGTGATTCAGTCTCAGCAAGAAAGAATGATTGTAGTACTTATGCTCTTTGGAACTTTATACCAAAAATGCAGGAGAAAAATAAAGAAGCAAAAGAAAAACTAAAAGCTAGAAGAAAAATAAAGGTGTCTGTCTGCTATTGGACAATATGGAATCCTCCTCAGAAATAATACTAATGCTGCCATGTAAATTGATGAATATTCGTCCTATCGTTATAAATAATATATATGCATATACAGGTTAGAGGCCCACAGGCTATCCCAAATAACAACAACGAAAAGAGGGGGGGATTCAATTCAAGTCTCTTTCAATTCAACGAAAATAGTTGATGCTTTCCATTTTGAATATCCTTTTTATTCTCCATACTAAAGCTAAAAAAAAAAAAAAAGACTCACACTATATGTGAAAAGAACTGAGGGATTGAAATCATCAATCCTGAGATCTTCACCAATTCTTAGGATAGCTTTCATGTCACTATGTTTCAAGACATTCCCGTTTCTCAGCCCCTTCCTTTTTTTTTATTTTATTCCTTTTAAAAAGAGAGTCATTGTTATAGCAGACCACCCAGAGGAACCTGTATCTTAAAAACTAAAGCAAAGAATTGCAAAAATTTAGGTTGTATCATATCATATAAAAGAACAAGCTCTAACAGTGAACAGAGCGGTAACAGCAAATACAATATAAAATCCATGGATATAATTTCTTAGCCTCAACAATCCCTCAAAATATCATATTCAGTGATTCCCTAGTGCTTGCTTCTTCATTGTAAGTAGTTAGCAGTGAGTCAAAAATCAAATTCACAATATGGACATCTAACATATTACTCTAGTTCCAACTATGTCAATAATATTGCTTGCAATTTTGCAAACAAAAATTTAAGATGCTGCCACTATATCCCCAGCCAAGCACCTCATGCATAAATCATAGGTTACCTGTTATCCTCACTAACGCCTTCTGTTCTTCATATTTTCCCAAAGACTATGGGGGATATAGCACATTTCAAAGTCTCCACCTATAAGGAAAGAATAATCATGCATTCATTCTGGTCTCTGATTTACATGAAATATAGAAGGTTGAATCTGAGAAATTAGCAACGCTAATGAAATGCAAAAATTATTCAAATATCGCCCCATCTCACCAAAAGGTTCACAGTAGTCACACTGCACTCATATTTGCCATCTCTTTTGGACCAAACAAAAAGGATGACTTGTGAACTTGTAAGAACAGTCAATGTAAGAGTAACGACTGACCTATTTTAACAGGAGCATGAAGGTAAGAAATCGACTAGAAATTTTATCTATGCTCTAAAAGTACTTGCGCTTCCACTTTGCTCTGTCATTTCTGGATTCTCCTATAGCGGCAGTAGAAAGAAAACAAAAGCTTACCAAGAGAGCTAACAGAAGATAGATCTGAACGCAACTGCAAGCAGCATTATCAAAGCCGAAAGACCGAGAGTGGGTGTGGAATTGTGGGTTAGGGTTAGATTTGATTGGGCATCGTCAGGTTAGTGGCCGAACGGGATTTGGGAAAGGGGAAGTGTTTAAGTTCCCGAAATAACTGAGAGATGCGTGGGTATGGCTTGGGTGCTTCTGCGACTCAGCGTGTCGGAGATGTGCAGGAGACGATAGCGGCGAGTGCGAGGGACAAAGGGTTCGAGTAGCTCACGGGATGCTTTTGGCTATTGCAATCCAATACGCTGGTGGTGTATAATAATAATAATAATAATAATAATAATAATACACAATACAAATTTGGGGGAGGCGGGGAATGAAGGAAATGTGCCGCCCAAATTTTGGGGAGGGCGGGGATGATTTTTTCATATGAATATATATATATAAAAAACCTGATTGACTTAAATTTTCTTATAAAAAAAGGAATACCAATGTTTTTAATTTCTTTTGAGAGAAATTACAGAGAAGCATGTTTTAAGTGTGATTTGGTATTGCTGATTTTCCCCATGAATAGAGAGGAATTTAATATTTCTTACTAATTACAAAATTTAAATAGGAATATATAAGTCATCGTTAATTTGAAAATTATAGAGGAATTTTATTGTCCTCGCTAAATTCCTCGCTAATTGAGAAATTTAGAGAGGAATATTTAAGTCATCGTTGATTTTCCTCACTAATTTAGAAAATTAGAAAAGAATTTTATAGTCCTCGCTAATTGGGAAATTTAGAGAGGGATATTTAAGTTGTCGCTAATCTTCCTCGCTAATTTGGAAATTAGAGAGGAATTTTATAATCCTCGCTAAATTTCTCGCTAATTGAGAAATTTAAAGAGAGATATTAAAGTCGTCGCTAATTTTCCTCGCTAATTTAGACGTTAGAGAGGAATTTAACATTCCTCACTAAATTCCTCGCTAATTGAGCTATTTAGAGAGGAATATCAAAGTCGTCGCTAATTTTTCTCGCTAATTTGTGATTTTCTAGTAGCGTACAAACCATTCTTTTTATTTTCTCTTTTCAATATAAGTTAAATATAAATAAAATTAAGAGAATACCATTAATAATCCCATAAGTAATTTATACCTAGGGTCAAACTTTTCTCGTATATGCGCGGCTTACATGTAGCGAGTAGCGACGTAGTTATATAATACAAGTTAGTTGAACTAATTGTACCCATTTGAGAATGCGGTAGAAAAGTACTTTTACACAAGTTGAAGTAAATATATGGAGGAGATTATCTCGTTTTACAAAAAATGCTATTTAACGTATTTTTGGAGAATAAATAAGCTTTTTCAAATAAGCACAACATAATTAACTTATTAAATTTGTTGTAAATTATTTATTTAACTTATTCATATTGAATGGATTTTAAAGGAAAGAAAAATACAATACATTATATTTCAGCATCTTTTTAATACAAAGAGAAATAAAATATATAAAAGACAAAACAAATACAAATTATATTTCAGCATTAATTATGAGTAAAAGTGATAAATAAACATGAACCTTTTCTTTTTTCTTTCATAATTACTAGATTAAACAAATAATTTACGATAAATTTGATAATTTAACCAGGTTTTGCGAATTCTTTTAATACTGTGCTTGTTTAGCCTGCAAGTTTAAACTACACTGCACACAAGCTCAAATAAAACAGATGACAGATTCTCAAACACTCAAGGTAGATTTTGTCTGGACTCAAAAACCCTAGGCTTTCCATCCATTGATTGAATGCATTAGTCCACTGCTTCCACTTCCACTCCCACTCCCACTCTTCCAGCTTCCAGAGTCGCAGTCGGCCTGTCGCCCTTGAGCTTTACTCGTGTCGCCATCGCCTTTGATCCCGTTCCTTCCAGAAGGTAGGCACGCACGCTTGTCGACGAATCAATTTTTTTTATTCGCCGTTCTGCTGTATTTTTTTTTGGAAGAAAACAGTGAAGTGAACGGACCAACATTGTTACTCGCAAGCTTGTCAGGGATTTTTTTAATGGCCGTCGAGAATTTTTCTTAAGTTGTCGTTCTGCTCTATTAACCTTCACTGTTTTCTCAACGTTTCCCTTGAAACTTAAATACAACCTTACCCCCGATCGATCTTCTCTTTCCCCTTCGCTGGGCTCAACAGAGGCCTAAATCCTTGTCCTTTAAACATCTTCAAGTGGATCTGGTCTCTCAAACTTGTCTCCCGGAATTCAATCAAAATTTAAGATACGCCTTCCTAT
>JANTPZ010023503.1:0-11642 GCA_025593235.1 Vachellia pachyceras | reverse complement strand
CTTTAAGTTTAAAAAGTACACTTTCAGTCCATCAAACTTAACGCCATTAGTTTCTCTTAACGGAAATTGTTGACTCATCAAATTTAATTGATGACTGTGCGATAAAACGTTGACAAAACATGCTTAAATTTTAATTTTAATTTAATAATATAATAAATTTAATATTTTAAATTATGTAAAATAAAAAAGATTTAAAATAACATCGTCAAGTTTGATGGGTCAGCAATTTCCATTAAGAGAAACTAACGGCGTTAAGTTTGAGGGACTGAAAGTGTACTTTTTAAACTTAAAGGACTAAATTGAAACCTGACGCAAACATAAATGACTAAAAGTATACTTTAGCCTAAATTATATTACCTTTCAATGAATGAGTTGGAAGAAGTTTATAATGATTGATGCCATTATGTTATACTTTATTTATTTGTATATAAAATCACATGTGAATGATAAATTTTTGTTTGATTTCTTCTCCAATTTTTTTGTCTTATCATACTTTATATACTCTAGTTTTCCATTTTATAAAAAATTAAAAATATTGATTTGTCGAACACCTAAAATCAATTAAAAAAGTACTTTTACATAAGTCGAGATAAAATTCCTCTATTATATTTACCTCAAATTGTGTAAAAAAAATCTTAAATGTAAAATCATTATTTGGATAACATAATAAAATCTATTTATCCAGTGATAAAATGAAAAATATAACAAAATTTGCTTAAATTTATATGATTAAATAAAAAGTTGACTTTTAATTGGTTTCTCCACCCGCCCTTTTATGTTAAACAAGGAATGGCGAAATACTCCCAGAGCACTATATTATTTATGCTCTATCCAATAAAAATATTATAAGTATCTCATTTTTCATAAATTATTATAATAGATGTTTATGATGAAAAAAAGAAATAATTTGAATAAGTTTATGAAATATAAAATCCATAATAAGAGATACATAGAATATTTTTTATTAGATAGAATATAAATAACATGGTATTTCAGTAAGTAGGTATTTTTCTTAATGTTTTGTAACACAGTGAGATGTCATCTTCTCTTAACTAGAAGGTCACGCATTCTATCCGCGGTTTTAACCTCACTGACTGCCACGTCAATTCAAAACAAAAAATAATTAGAGGGAGATTTAACTTCAAATCTCAAATAAACAAAATATTTAAGGAATGATAGAAAAATATTTAATAAGAGATCACATTGATAACTTAAGATATTTTTAATACAACATATAATACAACAACCTCATGTAATCACGGTCTTCATTCAATATTTTCTCCATACGCCCGAATCTCCCAAAATTAAACACCTAACGATGCAAACATAGCGTTGCTGTCTTTGGATTGTTCGAACCCATATATTTCAATTTCATTGGCACCGACGATCCTTCTCAGTAAATTTTGCCGTTTCGAGCCTTAACTTGGCACCAGAATGCTTATGGAATGCATTTGAACGTGTATCGAAAATGTCGAGGCTTCTCTCAAGGATTGCTGGGTTTTTCAGCAATCGAACGCAAGTTGGAGTTGACAAAGCGGGGAACAGATACTTTACCAGAAAAGAACAGATTGATGGTATCAGTAAGTGGGTTCCTATCCTTTTTCTTGGGCCATTCCTATTCTTTCTCCTGCTATGCCTATTATTGTGAATATGTAGTGGTGCACTCGCACTTGCGAATTGTAGTTGTGTAATCTTGTCTAGAGATTTAACTGTACTCTGTTATTTACTTGAGGGCACTTTTTTTTGTCCTTTTGAAGTTTGAATTTTTTTGATTGAGTTCAAATAGGTTACTGGGATTAAAGTTATCAGTTCACAAAGAAATATTAGCTTGGACTCATGAAATCTAAAATCCTCAGATCCTTCTAAAATTCACTGGGGACATTTGTCTTGCTATACTTAATGGCTAGTAGCAAAAGTGGCGTCCCTTTTTTGTCTCCAAACTGTTGGAGTTTGCAATTGGCTTAGCTTCTTTTAATGGTAAAAACTAACGTTTTATATTACAAGGTCATTCCATTGGCATTGTTTGAGCTTTCAAAGAGGAGATATTTCGAAATATTTGAAGAGGGGATATTTGTTAAAATTAAAAAATCTCAAAATTAGCACATTTGTCTCAGGCTTGGAAAACTGACTATAGATTACTGAACTCTTCTGTGAATCATGTGTATATGATGTTGGAATTTTGAAAATCTTGTGCTCTGCATATTGCGTGGTCTTTAGTAATTTAATTTGCATTGTATACGAAGTATTTTTTTTTTTTACAGAAAATCTGTCTCATTCTTTGTTCCCCCCTTTACTTGGCTTGGTTTACTAGTGAAAGAGAAAAGATGGGTGGTGTTTAAGGGAGAGGTGGATTCTACTACTCTTCCAGGTATATATCGTAAAGGTGCTATTATGACTGTATATTTACTTTATTAACTATTGGATATAATATTTATTTTGTGAGAAACTAGAATAAGTTGAACAATAATTCTTTTCTCAACTTATTTTCATGTCTTTTATTGTAAAGGCTGATTGCTCAACCCTCAACGTCAGATAGGGATAATATTTTTGTAGAAGTTATACATGACCCTGGCAGTCTTATTTTTATTTATATTCTCATGAATGGTTACTGCTTAATTATTATAGTTGAATGGATATGTTGGTTGAATGGGCAGCGAAAACAGGCTCCAACTCCAGAGGTAAAATTTGATCCACTACAATTTTTAGTGTGTTCCCTTGCAGCACAGTAAATTGTTCTACAAAAAATGGTGTTGATATTTGATGTCTAATTTCGTGGTTTTTCTGATTGACACTATTGCATACAAGATTATAAATTAAATTCAGACATGAATTATCTGAAATTGAAAACTTATAAAGTGCCTCTAAATAAGGAAGAGAGATCATTGGAATTTGATGGAGAAAAGGTGTTATTGCATATGACACAGTGTTTAATGAAGAACTTAATTTTCATTGAATCCAATTTCATTAAATTGGCATGTGATTCCTATAATGTTAAGAGCTATTGATATGTTTCTTAAGTAAGAGTAGAGAGGAAAGAGAAGGTGGGTGGAAAGAGAGGACATGGATCCATACAAACACCGACTTGTGTCACTTTTTCACTTGTTCTTGTACTTTTCAGGATCCAAATATATCTACTTGGATTTGGATGATCTAAAATTGGATGCTTCGATTTTTTTAAATGAGACAAAGAAAATGGTGGATTTGAAAAGAGGAAAAAGAGCCTTCACGTACTCTCTTCCTTGCATGCCCCTTTTATTTCAGAGGCATCTCAACTTAAGATGATTCATTAAATTCCTACTTGTGATTTTGGCTACTCTTCTTACTTTAGACTCACTGCAACTGAGACTAGTTCTTATTATAAGCTCTTGTTATTCAAGAAGTGAAGATTCTGTAAAAGCTCATTAATGAGGTAATTTTTGCTATTGCTTGACAAATTTCTATTTTAATTCCTCCTAGGAAATGATGGAGTTTGAAGCAAGGCGCGAACGTGTTAGACAGAATGTTGCTCGTATGTGGCAAACTCCTTCCCTTAACTAATATCTATATTTTTTCTTACAATGCTTTGTTGTTTCCTTGTTAGTTTTGTGCATAATAATTTTATTGTGATGAGATTCATTAATATATATTAATGATGTGGCTATATATTTGATATATAGATATATTAATATCTATATATTAATGATGTTCTATCCTTGTTCTCATCTCACTCTGTTCTATCTTTCTATCTCTTATTCTCCTTTCTTCTCCCTCTTTCTCTTATTCCCAACATTTATTCTGCATAAGTGGTATCTAGATCTAGGCTGTCCTTTGCATCATGGATATGAAGCAACATCAAAGTATAGCAATAGAGCTTGAAATGATGAGGTCTATACTGCAAGAAACTCTACATCTCTTAAAAAAGATTTGGCAATGTTACAAGAAATGTTCCTAAAGGAAGAATTCTTCTTGGAAGATGCCGAAGATGCTTCCGCCAATCAAGAAGTTAGGTTCTTCTATTGTCTATTCCAGAGTAATGCAACACAAAGGATAAATCAACAATTGTTCAAGAAAAATATGGGTTTTCCTTGCCATCAACTCATGACATGCACCAAGTAACGAAAGAACCTTTTGTCACTCAAGAAAATTTTGGGTCTTGTTCAACCATCAACCACGAAGCATATGATGTAGTGCAAGATGTGATATTTTTGAAAGAAAAGTGAAAGAATCTCTGAAATGACAACCTAGGTGTTTGAACTAGTGTTGTTGGTGCAAGGGACAATGAAAACAATCCCTTTGATTCTTTCAAATCAACTTGAGGACAACTCATAACGTTTTGAATCCTAAGCTTCATTGGGTTGTGGGCTTGTGTGATGGAACTTGAAGGTTTCTAAGAGGTTTGGTGTCACCATTTGTGATGGGTTCTTTGTTAGATTTTGTTTCTCTTATTCTTCAACCAACTGTTTATATTTCTTTGTCCTTGTTCCTCTCTTTGATAGTCAAAGGAGGGGGCGGGATCTTTGAAATAAGAATCACAGCTTGGACATGTTAGTTCAAAGAGTGTTGATGCAACAACTTCTGTGTTGCAGGGTGATCATTATTGTTATTGTTTGTTCAGGTATTCCTATATGTTTTTGTTCTTGTTCAGCCAAATTTGTTGACACTATTTTTGGTTCATCCTCAGCTTCTTGTAGATGTGCTCGAGTGACCGTTTTGAAATTACCTGATTCTTCACATCTAGCTTTAGCCGTGACTATTAATGTAAGTTGCTTGAAAACTATCTTCTTTACCTGGGAAGCAGAGTCAAAAATGCTTGTTTCACATGGTTGTGATTCCAAGAATTGATAGATATAGGCAAGCTTTAGGGAGCAAGAGAGTTGCAGTTTGTACTTCAAAGCAATTTACTTGGAAAGAAGTACTAACCCCTTGTTGATTTGAGACTGAATATTCTTGCTTACTTTATCATTTGGAATAGGTCGATATAGGGTTGGATGCAGCATGCAATCCGATTACAATAATGGGAAAATGATTCAGCATTAAAACTCTAACCAAATCGCCCAATCTGAGGTGGATTCCTAGGAGTACATAAAAGGAAATATAATAATCTAGATGTCCTAATGCTAACAGTTATTTTCCATTTTTGACGGGCTTTTTTTTTTCAAACACTCCCTCTCAAGATGGAGAATAGATTTCTAACATGCCTGGCAATTGAACTCTGGCAAGTGGCTTTGGCATGATGCCGGTAATTTGATTAGGATTGAACATAAGATAGGTTAATTATTCCTCATTACACGTTTTCTGTGATGAAGTATATCTTTATTTCCACATGTTCTATCCTGTCATGGTTGATCGGGCTCTTCATTTAATGCTAGCTTTGTTATCACACCACAATTGTAGTGGGCCTTCATGTGGAATCTTCAATTCCAACTCCAAGAGCTACTGCCCTCATTTATGCTATAGCACTGCTTCTTGACACCTTCAAGTGTTTCTCACCTTTTTAATTAATCATGTTTCCCTATAGGTAGGTGCAATCTCCAGTGATGAATCTTCTATTTTCCAAGGACCTTACATGATCTACATCTGTGTAGGTTTCAATTCCTCTTGTTCTGCCATTCTCAAAGAACATGCCTCTCCTAGGATTGAGTTTTAGGTACCTTAGAATTTGGTATACAGCCTCCATGTGCTCTTTCCTAGGTTGGAGCATGAACTTACTGACCGCTCCTACTGCATAACTGATATCAGGGCATGTATGGGTCCAGTATATTAACTTTCCCACAAGTTTTTATCTCTCGGATTCCACTGGAACTCCATTTGGTCTAATCTCCACATTACAGCATGCCTCCATAGGTGTTTCATCTGGTTGGGCTTCCCATAATAGATCAAGTGCATTTTTGTTGTGACACCTTGATCCCTTTTCTAATTCTTGCTACTTCCATACCCATAAAGTATCTCATCTGGCCTAGATCCCTCACCTGGAATTCAGTTGTTGTAGCCTTCTTTAGGTGCTGTTGACTTCTCATCATGCCCCATTATTACTAATTCATCCACATACCCAATAAGAATAATGACCTTTTCATGGTCATGTCTTATAAATAAAATGTGGTCAGCTTGGCCTTGTGAAGCCAGTTTTTTTTGCCCTTTATTAGACTTTGGCAAATCTATCAAATTAAGCTTTGGTGATTGTTTCAAGCCATAGCATACAGTGATTTTTTGAGTTTGCAGACCTTTGTTGTATTGTCTGGTCTTCGCACTTCAACAGTGATCTCTATGTATACTTCCTCTTCTAGGTCTCTAATAGGACCTGCAAGAGAATTTGTATAATCCAGAGAATATGAACTATGTATTCTCTATGTTCTAGAAATGGAAACAACAATATAATAAACATCCTCTCCTCGCTTTCGAGAGACCAGGACCTCTCTACTCACTAGAATTTTTTAATAATCCCCACCCTCAAAAAAAAAAAAAAAAAAAATCCTTCCCTACGCTCTGTTACCGACTACCACTACTTTGCTATTGCCAGAGAATCATTACTCAGCCATATTCCCATTCTAGCCCTTGCTTTCTTGAATAATTCCCCCAGTACCTTGTGTTGGGTCTGATCCATCTCCCTTATCCCTTCTCTTGCACACATGGCCACATACTTGTGCTAGCAGGTCCATCATTCCCCTTTCTGCAAGCCACGCTTTGCTGCCTTGTCCTTGAAGTGGAATTTTGGGAATTAAGTCTTGATAGTGTCATAATCTTCCCAAGTGTTCTCATATTCAGGCAATCCCCTTCCATTTAAATAAAAGCTGTAAATTCCCTTCACGAGTCCGAGACACAGCGAAGCTCCATGTTTGCTTTAAGGCCTTTTGGCATTGTGCAATAACTAAAGGCTCCAGAGTTTTTTAATCTGAGATGTGAAAAGTGCTTTTTTAATCTGTGAGATGTGAAAAACATAGTAAATTATGGCTCTAGGGGGACTTTGAACCTGTATGCTACTGTCCCTATCCTTTTAATAATCAAAAGGGCCCATAAATCTTGGGGCTTCTCATTAGGCTTTTTGGCAAGAGACCTGAACCTATAATTTTTTAATTTGATATATACTGAATACCCTACATTTAATGTAATCTCTCTTCTATGCTTGTCAGCTTGATTCTTCATGTCAGATTGGGCTCACTCGAATTGGGTTTTTATATTACTTGATGCCCTCTGAATAAAACACAATACATAATTCAGTAAGAAAAATGCACAATGACCATATCTATCTGGCATTTCCAAGCTCAATTATTCAACCAACCACAAATATTAAGAAAGGGCATATAGTTTCAGTGAGCTACTAAATAATGATTCATAATCAATAATCACAATCGCATTTGAGCTTTAACTATCATTGTTCCCCACTGCACATCACTGTGTTTCTTTTCTTTATACAAGCCTTATCATTGAACCCAATGTTGAACAGATACTGAATTTAAGATTCACTCCCATTTTGATGAAGTTAAGCAACATCAAGGTTACCCCTAACAGCATTCGATCCGCTTAAATTCTCTTAGAAACATGCAAGATTCATGAACATTTTTTCCTTAAAACCTTTTCATCTGTTAAGCTTATCAACGTTAAAAAAGATATAATTATGATTCATTTGAGTTGTGATTAAAAAAAATCTTGCAGCTTCTGTAATTTTGTAAACAGAGTAAGAAAGAATTGAAGTAATTAATCAAATAATACAAAAAAAGCATCACCATGTAATTGTATCCCCTCTTCTCTTGAATCTTCTTCATTGTTCTTGTAGTCATTCAGATTCCCAACGACAGGGCTTGAGTTTTTCAGACACATAGTAGGGAGGATTATTGGAACTCAATTGAGAGAGTCTGACTTATGCATGTCAAGGTGTTTGAGATTAGGAAATGGATATTGGAATGCAAAAACCGGCACTAGAAAAGCAAGGTTTTGGGTGTACCGTAAGGAGATGACAAAGGACCATCGAATAATCCCAGCCAGTTTCCTAAACAAAAAGGTTTCTTTTTTTTTTTTTTGGTCTCATGCTGATTCACTATATGATGTGGTGCTTATATGGCATGACATATTTGGTGAAGAAGGATAAACTTTATTGACAGTGAAAAGGTGAGGGATTGAATCATAGTTGAGTCAAAAGTTGAGGCACTGAATTATAAATGAGTTAAAAGTTGAAGGTTTAAAAGATCAGTTTTCCTCAAAAATAAAGATACTTTCTAGTGGTCAGGGAGTTGATGTTAAGACTGCCACCTTTCTTGAGGAAGAAGCTATGCTCTGAGGGCACCTTAGACCCATCTTGTAAAAGGGTATTTTGGGTTTCTATGTGAGTTACTTTTTTTCTTCTTTTAGCTATTATAAAACGGTATCCAAGAGGGAGATAAGACTTATTTTGTAAACTGAGTTTGGTTAGGAGAGTACGGGCCTCTTAAATGTCAGGTCTTTTGTTTGAAGTGAGAGCCATTTGAGATTTATTGTACTGAAATTTTCACCTGTTCTTGAGGAGGATTTTGTGGATTAATCTATGCATTGTTTTCCCTACTGTTTTGTCTTGGGTTCTATCAGATTATCACAAAGCGACCAATCCTAAGCTCTACTACACACCTAGGGCAAGGTGAAACTTTGAGGGCCAGGAAATATTGGACCATGGCTAATGGCTATCTAATGGCCCAAGGTTGAGTCACGTGAAGCGTGTGAGGTGTGTGACTAAGGGAGAGATAAGGGCTATTAGTTGTATATATTGCGAAGTGAGGTTTAGTAGGGTTTAAACAAGCAGACATTGAGTTGTATTGGGAGAGTCTCTGTCCTCTTGAAAGCTATAGGTGTTTTTATGTTTGTTATTTCCTTCCATTTTCATAAGTGTTTGTAGCTTAATCCATTACATCAACGCTATGGATCATTCCTGTGATTTAATATCAATTCTGGAAGTCTTGTCCATCACCATACAAGCATTTCTATCTTAATTTTGGTTAGAGACCTTACAGACACTTTCTTTTCAAAATTTCACATAGTTCTTAAAAGGGAAGAGGCAGAAAGGAAAGCCAAAGAGGGAAGTACGGGCAAAGGCTTAGACGCTGGTAGATGTTTGAAGTATTATTCATTTGCAATCTTCTTCATTGCTTACATTTTGCATTTATTGATGGATTTGTATTTCGTACAGGAAAAGTTGGTGGTCCAGACTTGAAAAGTTTTATTCGCCAATTTCCTTCCAAAGGTTATCTTCTTTTCCCTGCCCCTTGAAAGTTGAAACAAATGAACATATCTGTTATTCTATGTATATGATTGTTACCAAAGCCTACCTTTTACCCCACCAAAAATAAAAATCCTTCTAAGAAGGCGTTTTTATGGTATATTTTCTTTTTCTTTGCTAAGTGTTTAATATGTTCCGTGTGTTAGGTGATGGGGTTGAAGAATCATCGGCCACAAGTAGTGACTCGAGGTGAGCTTCTGGAGGATTCACGTACATTCATGCCATCTACTGTCTCCATAACTAAGAATTTTATAATGCTTAAATTCACCAGAATTTATACATAAATTAACGTTTAACTTTTCTTCCCTCTTCTCTCTTCTAGATCTTCTTCAAAAGATTATTCGGAAAACTTTGCTATTGCAAATGTGCAATATTCTTGTTTAGCACACTGTGGACTAAAATCTTGACATAATACAAGGATTATATAACTATTAGAATCACAAACTGAATAACAATGTAATCTTTGATTGAGAACTATGATCTTTAGTGCTTTGGTTTGGACAGCCCCTTTTCCTGGCCTCATTTTTAAACTTCCCTTGAACTGTTCTAGTATGGGCAATTATTTTGGTTGACTATTTTTTCCACATTCCAAATGGTATTTTCTTTCAAGTCTTCTGCAGCTTTTTTGTTTGATTTGTCTCCTTTATTAAATGGTTAAATATCCTGTATATAAACTTAAAATGTTTGCTCAAGAGAGGACTTCTGATCAGGCAAAAGCAGAGCCTGGGTAAGTTTAAAATGTTTTAGGTGAAAGAGACTGTGTTGATGATATTGAGCATGAAGCTGGGGACACAACAAAATTAAATCCTTTAAAATATTTAATGACTTTGTCATCTATATTAGTTCCTATATTTATTTAACAAATCATCACTTGTTTAATTATACTGTGTTTGTAAATAGTTTCAGGTCGTCAGAGCCAACAGGGTCTGGTGCAACATTTAAACCGGGAACTTGGCAACCTCCAGCTTGAATATTCTGAGTAAAGACTTGCTCCCACCGGCAGCATTTGTATCTCTGACCCTTGCTTAGTTTTAGAATGAAAATATATGATGATTTAATCTGAAAAATGACTTATTTCTTCATTAAAAATTTTGGGTAGGAAATGATTGTGAGTGAAGAATTATAGCATTGTTATTTTATGACCAATTTTGTTGAAGGAATATCTGTTGGTGGTATTGGTATTGTATTGAATTTTATATTTCAATTAGTATTTATTATTATCTATTGTATTTTGGATAACTGCCAAAGAAAAATGATTGGGCACTATTATTTGGCTCATTAATTGTGCCAAACGTTATGGATTTTATGCGATGGTTTGTGAATGGATTTTTGTGTCCAGTATTCGGGGTGTTTTATTAAAGTGAATAATTCGATCGTTAATAAATTTTTAGTTAAATTATTATCGTTAATTATTGGTTCTTTTTGCATTTAACTTGCTGCATTGATCAATTCATTGTTTAGTTCGGTTTTTTGAAAATGACTAAAAAATCTTTATGATTGTGCATTTTTGCTTGTATATGTTAGTTTATATATACACTCACCATGCATCCTCTCCCCATCTTCACACACTATAGTACAAAAATTCGATCTTCTTTTAAAAGTTTAGTGCCCGTTCAGGGTGGTGCTGAGTTTTTTATTTTTGATTTTAAAATGTAATTTTGAAAACAAAACGTGTTCGGTTAAAATGTGATTGAATTGGTTTTTAACACCATTTTAAAACAGATTTTATCCAGATTTAAAAACCACAAAAAAAAAAGTTCAGATTTTGATTTTGGTTTTGAAAAATTAATTACGCGTCCCTTTCTCCTTCTCTCTTCAACCTCTCCCCCTCAGACGATCTGTCTCGATTGTTGCTCTTTCTTCTGCTTTAACCGATGACTTCCTACTGTGAAGGAGATCACGGTAAGCTTTCTTATACTCTAATCAAATGCTCTTCCCAGATTTGTTCCCCGATTTATCTCACGACCTCGCTCTTGAATGCCTCTCCCACCTGCATTTCTTCGTTTACCCCCTCGCTTCCCGTGTCTCTTTCCATTTAATCTGTTATCTCGATCAACGTACGCAATCGATAAAGAATTCATCAGAAACATACAATCCACTCCCAATTAATACCCCCACATATACGTACCAGCCTTTCATTTTGGGGCAACGAACTTAATTAATTGCACCCACTTTTACCCACAATCATTACTCATTATTAGTAATTCTGGAATCACAGGTCCTCCTGCACGTGTCTTCCTTCCAGCCCCTCTTCCTCATTAATTATTTTACATTTTTACTTTTCACTCTCCCTGTTCTTTTTGGCCTATCTTTCTTCTGCGAATAAATGCCTATCTTTCACTCTCCCATTAATTATTAGTAATTCTGGTTACTTTTGGAATCTTTAATGTATATTTTTAAAAATACCTTTTTAAAATTAAAA
>JANTPZ010023499.1:0-13116 GCA_025593235.1 Vachellia pachyceras | reverse complement strand
TTCATCATTCTTGTTGACTTTTCTCATCTTCATAGCCTGATGCCCTTCCTTTCCTTCCCATGAAATATGGCTCAGGTACAGCATTTTCATTGTCAATACTCAGACCCTGATAAGATCTTGTGGCGAAAAACTCTGCTCCTGATTTAGCAACCCTTTTAATTAGAGAACCATGATTATCTCGCAACTGCAATGCCTTCTCTGTAGCATTAACTAAAGCAAGGGCTTCCCTATCTTCTACAGCACTTTCTGGTTAAGTCAGCAGTTCAAGTGATCAATATTTAAATGAGATAAAGATGTATAACCTTACATGGGAACTAAGAACAGGCAAAGACAAGCAAGTCACAATCCACATTTGCTTGATGACAAGTTATCAGGATTATAAGAGGAAAAAAGTTATTGATTGAGCCATTAACCATTCAATTATC
Organism: Vachellia pachyceras; assembly: GCA_025593235.1. NCBI lineage: Eukaryota > Viridiplantae > Streptophyta > Magnoliopsida > Fabales > Fabaceae > Vachellia > Vachellia pachyceras. The sequence goes on along the minus strand of JANTPZ010023499.1, from coordinate 12,691 downwards.
GTTCAGTTTCAAGAAAGAAGCAAGGGATGGAGAGTAGGATACTACCTTGATTATCATTATCTTCCACGTATCCACCCTGCACGAATGAAAACCGGGCTTCTTCCTGGTTTCCATCTTCTTCCACTTGAGGCAATTCTATTAGATCTCTAAATTCCATTACATAGGATCCCGTCCATTGGCTTCCCCTGGGAACATAAAACACTTTAGCATAAAGATGGACACTAGTTTCTGATAATTCATTCCTTCTGCAGCGCATGTTTGACTACATAAATCAAGATTTTTTTTGGCATCATGATATTTCTATTTGTTTATTTAATTATAAACATGTAGTATTTTATTTCTCACCCACAGAACCATCCATTTTAATAACAGAAATCGTCCTGTGAACTTGTTCTCGGCAGGTATGATGTTTTAATATTATAAACTATAAGTTCTGATAATGCAGCATTATAACAAGCATAAAATGGGTGAGTCTTAATCATTTCATAAAAAAATAAATCATAGGAAGCTTGCTATTCCTAGAAAGAAAAATTTGTTATTTTCCAATTAGTGTAGTTATTGAATTAAAAGATAAAATAGAAACAGTGCGGGGGAAGCTGCATAGAATGAAAGAAATGATTGCAAACAAGTTAGTTTGAGATCTAATTGAGAGGATACCTGCTGAAAGCTATTGTTGCTTCAAATGGAGTAATAACTGGGGCTAGATACTCTTTGCTATCCAGTAGAGCAGTTTGAGCACAGGAGACATAAATGAAAACATCACACTGAAGAAAATCAAACTGTTAATAATAGATTCTTTATTTTAAGTAATAAAAAAGCTATGCTTGAAGTCTTAAATGAACAAATCATTACCTCAGGAAAGTTAGCAAGTTTAGCTGGGTTTGCTCTTCCCATGACCAAAGTATAGGCCTTCTTTCCTGCCCTAGTAATGAGTTCTTTCATCTGGTGGATCATGTGAAGATAACCAGCTGCATTGGTAGCTTCAAATCAAATCCCATTTTTGGTAGAACACACTAGTGTTCGTATGTAAGCACTTGAAACGCATAATTTTGGTTCTTAGTCATTTCAAAAGAGAATCTAAAAAGTTTTGGAACCAAAATAAAAGGAATACAGTCTAATAAGGCAAAAGCTAATATTTATACTCAAGCCATGAAACATGGAAAAAGAAGTGAAGCATTTTATAAATGGAAAACTACTCAAGACACAGGGAAATAGTAACAGTTCAATACATGAAAACAAAAAATACATTTTCTTTTCTTCTCATTTTTTTTATAACTACAAGAAATGCGATTTCAACAGTGTGCATTTTCAGAATTTAGTGAAAAGCCTACTAGAGTCATCACTATCATAAAAGCATTCAGGAATCGGTTTGTGACAAAATGAAAGTTATATATATATATATATATATATATATATATGGCAGTAACAACCAGAAGAAAGTATTAACAACTAGTGCAGTAATAAGTAGCACAAAAATTGACGATCATGCCTACATAATGGATGCAACAATACAAGTTTTCATAAATAGCACTTTGGCAATATCCTTGAAAGAAAAATCAACTTTCTCACAGTAAAACATACCAACACCAAGAGTTCCTACCAAAATCCCAATTATATTTGCATCTTTAGCCCTCTCGACTAGGTAATATCTGCATAAAACATCAATCCAACTAGTTAACACCAGAGCTAAATTAACCAAGTATTGTTTGAAATATAAGATGATTAAAGGTGAGGACCGTGTTTGATGTTGGGGTATATACCTACGTTTAAGAATCCTTCTCTGTTGAGACAAGTCAGTCACCGTTCGGTTCTCAGTTGCATCATATCTGACTACAATCACCAGTATCACAATTTAAACAATGATTTGCCAAGAATCTATAGCAGAAAAATCAACCGAGATTTACATTGAACAAAGTCTAGGTATACACAATGAGCAATGATTTGGCAATAGTAAGAAAAAGATCAGACACAATAGTGTTAGATTATAGTGAAACTATGAAGAAGGATTAATCCCTATGTGCAACGTATAGAGGCTGCATTGGATAAAGAAAACCAAATAAACACAAGAACAAAAATTGGAGAACTTTTGACATAGGGTACACAACCAACCTATTTCACAGGCATTGAATGTGAGCACAACATTAGCAAATGCTGAATTATCAGGTCCAATCCAAAAGATCAAGAAGTCATCCATGCGTTTGCCCTCGGGTAATTTCCAAGTCAATCCTCCAATGCTATAACTAGGTCCACTAGTCTCATTAGAACTGCCATTATTGGTCAAACCATTAGCCGGTTCCTGCAGCCCATTTAAATTTTTGATATCTTTTGATGGAAACATAAATGAAGATGGAACATCAGCAAAATGAACTTCTGATTTCAATTCAGATCTACTTGGCATTAATGCTTCTAACATTGCTGGTTTAATGTGTTGTATTGAATGCGCGTATTCCATACCAAAAAGGACCTGCAAATCAGACCAAATGGTAAATAAACATTACAGGATAGCTATTTAAATTATTAGATATCATGCTTCATTTTCTACTTATTACAAATCCAATTCCTCTTTCTTCGGGGGAAATGCAATCACAAAAATATTTGCTTATTGGTCATACCATGATAGGCTTGCTAAATGAAAGAGCATATTTTGATAGACTTTCAACACAGTTAGCTATGCTAATAGAAGCCTTCCCAAAAACAAAGAAAGCTGGTAGAGTTGTTGTCCTGCAAAGATCAGATAGTACTTTAAGTCTTCAATAAGCACAATAGATATAATTTGAATACTTTTTTGATACTAGATATAATTTGAATACTCACAGCAACATAAAGAGGATATATAACACATAACCAAATTCTGCTTCAGAGACTGACAAAAAAATTACCAAAATAGGAAAAAAGTAATACGCAGTAGGACCCACAGGGAACAAAGAAATTGAGAGGCATGCATCTTCCATATCACAGAAAATTCAATGTAACATCCTAAACGTTAGCATAAATAACTAGGGTGAATAAAAAGAAGATGGGAAAATGAACCAGAGGCATCTTGACAATTATTTACGAAAATAAGATACAAGTTTCATAGCATTAAAAAATCAAGGGGAAAAAATCAAAGCTCAAATTGTCCAACCACGGAAATCTTGCCGAGATCATCAGGAGCACTTACGGGCTAAAACATGTCTGCCCATAATGAATGACACAATCAGCATTGATGTGTAATGCTGCAACTTCATCAACACAGCAACTACCATACGTTGTGTCTGCCATAACGTACAATGATACATTTATCATATTCACACTTCCTGCGACATCAGTTTCTCTAAGTGATCGAAGACGTTGGCTTAATGCTGCTACCACTTTCGTTGAATCCTTTAGGAGATCATCTGGAAACTGAGAAATTAATACAACAAAGTCATTTTAGTTGCAGACCAAGTTGAGTATTTTTAAAGTCCAATTCTCTAGACTGATTTTTTTTTTGTTCAAAATAATTCTTTCCAATAATATGTTTTGACTGAGGGCAACTAGTAATATAAAGATTTGAACTTTTATCACGAGCAGGAACCAGCTGGAGAATTGAAGAAGCAAGTCTTACTTGCAAAGCAACTCTGGTGAAGTTGCGGGTGTGAAGGAATTCAGCAGTGGCGGGGATATCGTAGTTTGATTCAAAGTCCATGGCCCAACGCGCGACAAGGGATGAAGAAACACGCACTTGTCCTGAACTCCGCTGTTTCACACAAGGAAAAGAACTTGAACAAGAGAATTGAAAAGAAGCACAAAATTTGACAATAGGCAGAGAGAAATTGAACTATGAAACTCGGAACTTTAACGCTAACCTATAGCCGTGAAATTTCTGTTGTGCCGCTAGGTTGAAACTCTAATGCTTTTGTGCCACCCACAGGCTGCGATCAAAACCTATTTCGAAAACCATGCAGGTTTGGGGCCTAAGACAGATAGGATTAAATTATTTAAATTAAATTAATGTATTTTAAAAAATGTATTAAAGTAAACTGATGTTGTCATGTTGATGATATTTAATGCAGATTATGTTTTTTTTTATACAGACAGATTATGATTTTTTATCTAAATATGTAATCTACATTAATAACACAGGTTTTTATGTAAAATACCATGAATTCCTTTGCTTATTTTTTTTATAATAAAACTGGTCAATTGCTCAAACAACTAAAAACTAAAACAATATACTTTTAAAATTGCATAAACTGATATGATCCTACTCAGCAAGTGATCCAAAGCATTTGGGAGTTCTTCTAACAGCTACACAGTGTTTGATTGAATGAAACTCCGTCCAACCCACCAACCCGTAAACAAGTGGTGGTTGCCAGCCTATCACGTCCAACCCTTCGCCTATATTATTTTAAAAATAATATATTATATATTTTTGTTACCTTTTTTATTTCAATATTTTTTTAAAGTATGATAAATAATATTTAATACATTTAAAAAAGTATAGAATATTTTATTTTTCATATCAACTTTCTATAATACTATATTTAAAATTATAACAACACATTAATTTGTTTTAAAACATGAAAAAAATGTCATCATTGAAAATTTATTAGCAGAAAAAGAATCATGAGTCAATTAATATTATATAATTATACAATCTTATGAAAAAAATTGGACCAAAAAAAGAAATTTAATTTTTTAAATAAAAAATATATTTTCTGCAGTCCGTCAACAGAGGAGGGTGGCCAGCCAACCAACCCGTGCAAGCCCGAATTCCTGGCACTATCAACCACCATGTTCCCCTTTTTAGGTGTCTCATCTCTACTTCCCATCCTTAGTTCAATACTTGATTTACTCCGCATAGAAATCTGTTGTCACCTTCTTTTCTTAATGCTCCTCCAAGTTTAACAATTACAACCTTTGAATTTGATTCTATTACTTTTCTCAGAAACAAAGTGCTCCAACAAGGTGATTCTGGTCATGAGGACCCACATTTCCGCTTCCTTCATGCTACATTTCCTTGGTTTTCTAGAGAAACCTCGCAAACACAATCTATTTAGGAATACGGTAAAGAAGAACTTTTACGTAAATCGAGATAAATATATAAATGAGATTATCTCGTTTTGCAGAAAAATACTGTTAAACATGCGTTTGAGCTCCCCACAATCGTTGCCAAACACATCCATGATTTCTAAAAATGCCTCCACATCCAGCCATTTTCTGCTTCCCTTCCACAGCTCCATCTTATTTGAATTTTATCCATTCCTCCTCTGTTTTTCCCATCTTATTTCAATCCTTGTGCTTGTTTGGGAACTCCGTTGGGAAAATGGATTTTGCAGATTTTGAGGCATTTTGGGAATTTTGAGATGGTTTTACGGATTTCAAGATGGTTTTTATGAATTTCGAGATGGTTTTTACAGATTTTAAAATAGTTTTGTCTCGGCTTACGTGCACCGTTTGGGAAAATGGCTTCCCAAACAGGCACCTTATGTCCTTTCTTCCATTTTCACTATTTGCAAAAGACTCTCTAATTGCCTTTGCAGGGTCACCAAGTCTAATAAAATTGTTTGCAAACATAGTACAATTTCTCCAATGCCGCAAAAGCCATACACATACATCAAATATTAAATTCCAGTCAGTTCACCTACCTTTGCTTCTTGTGAGGTTCTGCACAAACCATTGTGTCAGCCACGCTTCAAAAAAAATTTGCTGTCCATTTTCCCATTTAGAAGTTGCAGCCATACTATGACCTCCCTTGCATTTTGTTTTAACTATACATACATCTCAGAAAACATGTATCTTCATATAAACAGTTAACTCCGTTAAAAATGTTTCTAAAAATATGATTTTTTAATCAAAATTTATATTAAAATACATTTTATTACTAATTTACCCTCATTAAATACTGAATTTGGATGAAATTATTTTAAGACATTAAATTTCTTATTTTTATTTCTATTTTGTTAATAATTATTTATTTAATATAGTTATTACATTTGGATAGAAGTTAGGCAATTTAGTTAATTAAAACATAAAAAATATTTTGCAAAAATGATTTTTATCTTAAATAAATATACACTTGAAAAATTATATATATATATATGTCTGTAACAAAATTTTTAAAAAATTAAAGTTTTAAATTTAAAATATTTATACAATCTCCCAAGTATACAATGGATAAAAATATGCTACTGAAATATTTTTCTAACCTTTTAAAAGAAACCTGAATAAATTAAATGAAAAATTAAGTTATAAGATTTTATAATATAATCAAATTTAATAAATTTTATAACATACAAAAATTTAAAAATATATATATTAAAATTATTTTTGGCAAATATAAATGTTTAAATAACTCTTTTGTTATAGAGGAGTATTTCAGTAAAAAAAAAACTATAAAAGTCAAACTTAATGGTTATGTAATTGTTGGGTGGATGAAAATGGAATCTGAAATATACAAGGGAGGTTCACATAAGATCCATTTTAATGCTGAGAGATGTCTATATACATGTTCAGAATAGAGAGGAAGTTTCAATAATGTAGGTAAAACAGATGGGTTATTATACTTTATTTTATTCAAAGTTTTTATACACTACATAGGATTTTGGAAAAAAAATATACTACATAGTGTCAATTATCAATAATTATGTATTATCTGAGTGGGAATTGCAAGTTAATTAAACCCAAACCGGTTTCTCAATCAATTAAGATATTGGGTTAAGAGTTAATGGATTAAAAATGAATTCATATAATAACATTTAAATAATAATAGCTACTCAAAACATAATTTTTTTATATATACACATCTTTTACAACGGTTTAATTGTAACTATAATAAAATATTACGTTAAGAATGTATTTTTGTTTTTACAATCAATTATAAGTTCTAAAGTAATGAAATAATAAAACACTATAATATAGTCATTAATAGGTAGTGTAGTCTGATTTAGTAATTCAAAAATAAAACTAAAAATTCACAAAGTTGTATAAACTAAAAAAAAATAAATCCAAGTAAAGATAGTCTAAATTCATCAAAGCTAAAAATTAAAAATTCAAATTTTTTTCCTCGAGATTACTCGGATTATAATTAGTTTACTCTGGATTACTATCGTTATGAATGTGTTAGTCGGGTTAAAAATTCACTAAAATCATCACCAAATTCTTTTTACATGCACTTGTTAGTTTGCTAATTATAGTTGTTATTACACACATTTCTACTGGTGAAATTTGTGCAGTCTAACAAATGAGAGTTGTTAATTTTCTTATGCCACATTGTTAATTGTGTTTTATTAGCTGTTCCTATGCGAATATTCACTGGTGAAATTCTGGGAAGTGTGAGATGTTAATTCTCTTAAGGGCTAAGTGGCCTTTTAATTTATCAATTTAATCTCATTTTGGGTCAGCAAGAATGAATTGACTTTTTCATAATTATCTCTAAGGCTTAAAAATTCATCAAGTCTACGGTGTGAGACTTGGCTGAGAATTCCATTTCAAGACTCAATAAGACACTTGAGTGCCCCACACTGTTTCTTCTTCTTTTCTTGGTGAGTTCCTTAACCGTAAATTTGATTACATGAGAGTGACGTATTTGGGTTGGACAACAGGAAGCTTCGTCTCCTCCACCAAAGTCGTCTGCGCGTTCAAACATGAATACCCATCAAGTAATAAATATCTTTCAACAAACCGATTATTTTTTTTAATTATTATAAATTGTAATTTCAAAAACAATCAAATTATAAATAATTACTCACTACGTAACTCTCTCTCTCTCTCTGTTTTTTTTAGTATCCTTATTCTTTTGTCGGGACCGAATTTGAGGAAGGAGAGGAATCCGAAACGCCGTCCCGTCGGTGCCTTGTGCATCAGAAGGGACGATATCGGTTTCGGGAATCAAATCTCCAAGGTACGCTATTTGTTCATTTTACCCATAAATCTGATTGCCTTCTCGTTCTGTTTGTTTGGTTTTGTTTCTTCAAATATTTCATTGTTTGTGTTTTTTTTTTTCGTCCCGTCTTATCGTTCAAATTTCTGGGCTTTCAGCATTGCTTTCTGATTTTTCTTCCTGGAATCGATTTTCATCCTCTTTGATTCCTTGCAAAGTCCTTGTGGCGGATCTGATCAGGCTCTTGGGTGTTTCAGACATTGCATGCATGGGGTATGTTTTCTGATTTCAATCGAAAATGAAAGGGTTGAGCTTATTTTTATTGCTGGTTTTGATTATAGTGGTTCAACTTCCGATTTCTATGAATTTTTCTGCTTCTCTTGAAAATTGATGATAATTAATCAGGTTGGATTAATGACCCACATGCCACCCGTTTAGTTTTGGAATATTTTTTCTTTTATGGCCAAACTTTTAGTTTTGGAAATTAGATGAATTTATCATAGGTCAGGGCTAGACCTGATTGCTGGCTGGCTAAGAAGCATGGCCTCTTCATTAAAGTGGTTATTCATGTCCGACACACTTGTTGAACACACGTCTTAGCCACCACTGGTCACTTTGAATTATACAAGATATTTTACAATTTGTTCTGTATCCGTGTACATGACAATGTCTTTGTTTCCTAACTGGTAGGACATCTTGCTCTAATTGACATTACTAGTTGTTAGGTGGATCGAACAACAATTTCTTCATTGATTCAAGTCATACAAGATTCAATAACACAACTCTCCTCCTTTATCCGTACTTGGGTCTGTCTATAAAACATAGTCGGGGCAGTCTAACATCCAGCTCATGTTCAGCTCCGAGCCTCCAACCATGATGTTATAGTTAGGGAGTTGTGGATTTTTTTTTTTTGGGGATAACCTTGGCCATCATCTAAGGTTTTGGATCATTTGAATGGTTCAGATGACGTAACTAACTAGAATACTCAAACCAAGATAGTGGACAGCTTGAAGGTATTTCTCTTCTGTCTTTTGATTTTTGTAGTTTTCTATGTTGTGATCACTTTGGTGGAATCGTGTGCCTGCTATGTCTAATAAGTTGTCTTTATGAAGATGTTAAATTGTTAATGATCATCCTGGCCAAATATTTGTTCTACAGGATGGGATATTTGTCTGAGTGCTTGGCTTGACCAGAGTTGGAGCACGTTCATGGGTTGTATTGTTTGCTTGAGAAAGCTGTTGTAGTAGACTCTGCATAATTCAGCTGCCTAACACTTTCAATTGATGTGTGTATAAACCAAATTGTTGGTTGGTTATTAGGTTGCTGTGCCTAATTATGGTAGCTTTTTTCCCTGTTAAAATCATTTAATATTACGATTCATAACAGAATTTAATGTTCTTGTAACAGAGCAGTGGTTGTGTTGGATGCTATAAGAAGTCCACGCTAATTAGACAGGAATCAAAAGAATTTTCAAAACAAGGCCGGGTTGTGAAGAAACCTAGTACGTCTGACATTTTCTGGACCACCAGCACTCATGATATGGACAATAGTGCTGTACAATCACAGGGAAGCATCTCATCAACCAGTGTAACAAACCAAGCCCCAGATCCTCATGGTGGTTCTTACAAAACAAGCAACCCCACTGAATTTGTTAATCACGGTACCTCCTTATTGGTCTTAGTTTTCAAGGACATTAAACATAAAACATCCTTCGCTTCAGTGCGTTTATTGACTTCTTTTCTGCCAAGACTGGGCTGACAAAAGATGTTTGCTTGTGCCTGCATGCATGGGTATTTGCATTTTCTTCTCTTTTCTTCTTCTTTTGTTTTTTTTTTTTGGGTTTCTCGATGCATATACTTTTGGTTGTTGCCAAAGGTATTAAAGGTAGGTTGAACGACCTGGTGGTTTATATTTAGATTTTGCCTTTTGTTCTAACTTTATCCAGGTGCCTTGATTGCTTTTGTGGGCTCCCCTTTTGGGAAAATTGATTCATACACGAGATGCTGCTACATTTTATAGTTAAATAACTTTTTTCTTGGTTTGAATAGCATTGTTTATTTGTTATTTCCCCAGAGCCTTCTAGGTTGTTGGCTAGGTTTTATGGCAACACTTTTATTCCTTCAATTCTCGCCGGGTTGGCCTTTATGTTCCTGTATTAGGTTGTAATCCATGAAATTTGTAAATAAGTTGGTGGCGGAACGATTGGCAATTTAACTTTTAAGGTTACTTGTAAATTTCAATTAAGCGAAGAAAGAAAAATGACTTTGAATCCGTGGTTGCAGGTCTCATTCTCTGGAATCAGACTTGGCAACAGTGGGTAGGAAATAAGAAGCCTCAAATTCAATCACAGCAGTTGCGAGAACCCAAATTAAGGTAATCTGAGTTGTTGGATCAGCTTCACTGACAGCTTTTTTCCCCTTAATTTTTAATCCTTATGTTTTGGGAGCTGGAGTGGGAGCGGTGACTTGGTATATCAACTTAAATTGGTTCATGCTTTGATTAATTATGCTTAGAAAGTGAGAGCGAGTCAAGTTTAAACTTGTATCAGAATGGTCTCTTGTAATGGTTTAACAGAAGTCAAATTTAGTAATTGTCGTTGATTCTTGACTAATGGGTTTTATAATAATTTCTTTTTGTCTTAAGATGTGTGTACTAAGTTTATAACAGGGGACCTCGAGGTTATGCTAATTTGTTTGTTCAAAAATTAAAAGATGGAAATAGCCATTCTTCCGCCTTTCCTTTACGGGTCATTCGCTGAACGATCAGATAGCTTCAAAGAGTTATATTCTTGAGAGGAGGAAAAGAGGGAAATGATTTCTGTAAATTAGAAGACTTGGTAACTAACTGTTCCATCGCTGTCTTGTTTAAAAGGAGCTTGGCCTATTTTTAAAATGTTAGCACTCCCCTTGCTGGTGTACCAAAATCTTTCACGCTTTAGGAATATGCGAAATGATTAAAGTGTGGTGAATAGGATGGAATCTGTGGCCAATGGAACTTTGCTTCTTCTTCTTCTTGTTGTTGTTAATAATATTTATGGAAATAGGTTTCTTGTATTTTGTGTCAGCACTCACTGTCTGTGCCTTGGCCTATGGCTTTGCAGTTGGAATGCAACATATGAAAGTTTACTTGGAAGCAGCAAGCCATTCCCTCAGCCTATCCCTCTTCCTGTAAGCATCTATCTCTGAATTATCTTGCAGATCAAGACAAGATTCTTTATCTGATGGCTTATCACTTTTCAATATTTGACAGGAAATGGTAGATTTTCTGGTAGACATTTGGGAACAGGAGGGCCTGTATGATTGAATCACACGAGTGCTGTTTTGATTTAAAATCCTTGACATAATTTTAGTTCTTGCTTCTGTGTTAGGAAGGGGAAGGTACTCGGTGCATTTTGTACATCAATTGTAAAACTATCTGCCCCATGTTTATCTGTCAATGATGAGGATTCTAGTTATCTCTCTATGCTGCAACTTTGTCTCTCTCTTCCATGCTTCAAATCTTTAAATATATATTGCTTAACTAATAAGTAAATTTAAAATAGGAAAAATTGGTGTATAAGTTCCTATAATTTAGTCTAATTTCTAATCAAGTCCTAATTTTCTCACCCACGGGAATTGATTCCTAGTTGAAGGCATGATTGCGACTAGGAATATACGTCAATTAATTTATCATATTAATCTAAATAAAATAAAAATTAACTTTATTATAATATATATATATATATATATAACATCCATATAATTTCTAATTAATATATTATGAGTAAAGATTTGTTGGCAAAAAAAACAGAGAGTAAATATTTAATAAAAAGAAAGGCATAAAATTTTTTAGTGAAAATTAAAAAAAAAAGACTAACTAATTAATTCGTTATTTGAAATAAGCAAATATATTCCATTCGGGAACACTCTTCTGTGTTCGTCCCATAATGCCTAAGCCAAGAAGCTACAAGAAGTCTCGAATGCTAATCCTCAAATAAAATTCCACATAAAGATTTACCTTTTGCTGTGCCCTTTCCTTCAAATCCTAGAACCTCTTGGAGACTTCTCAAAGCATCCAACTCCAAACCACCTCTTTATTTAAGCCGTTTCAGCTCATCATATCATAACCAACGGCAAAAAGATAACTCCTTACAGCCTCCAAGTTATTCCCTTTGAATCGAAAAAAGACTAAAAATTTCATTTCAACACATAAAAATGGCTGTGGCTCGTTTAGCTCTGAAACAACTGCAGCGAAGGCTAGGCTCTGCTTCTGTTTCTCCCTTAGCGGAAACCAGGCCAATTGGTTCTGCACAGAATCTGCTAACGAGAAGCTTCTCTACTGAGAAGGAGAAATCTGACAAAAGCTCCGAGGTTACTGTGTCTGAAGGCAAGAAATCGAGATTGTTTCCTAGGAGACAACGAAGAAGATGGCCATGGAGGAACGATGACAGAGACTTCCCTCCTGCCCTTACTGGTAACTACTCTGTTCTTCATAACTCTCTCCCTCCCTCTGTGTTTTTAGTTACAGTTAAGCTCACAGTATTTGTCTTATGATGTTTTGCGACAGAGTTCTTCCCATCAGGGCTAGGGAATGCACTGATGCAAGCAACAGACAACATCAATAGGTTATTCGAGAGCATGAACATAACGCCATGGTCACTGAGTGGTAGAGTGAAGGAGAAAGACGATCACTACAAGCTGAGGTATGAGATGCCAGGGATTCCCAAAGAGGAGGTGAAGATCACCATTGATGATGGGGTTCTGAACATAAGGGGAGAGCACAAGGAAATGAAGGCAGAGGAGGAAGATGATGAGTACTGGTCATCAAGTAGCTATGGCTTCTACAACACAAGCCTGGTTCTTCCTGATG
>JANTPZ010023494.1:0-10327 GCA_025593235.1 Vachellia pachyceras | reverse complement strand
GTTATTTCCAGGAGCTATTTGGAGATGGAGAGAAGATTCAAGGTGTACGTTTACCAAGAAGGGGAACCACCATTTGTTCACCACGGTCCGTGTAAAGACATATACTCAATTGAAGGAAGGTTCCTCCATGAGATGGAACAAGGTGGTGGGATGTTCAGGACCAGTAATCCCGATGCCGCTCACGTGTACTTCATGCCATTTAGTGTGACCTGGATGGTCAAGTACCTCTATACACCTCCCGCAAAAGACCGCAATCCTTTAAGGCGATTTGTATCCGATTATGTGAGACTGGTGTCCACCAGGTACCCCTACTGGAATAGAACTCATGGTGCTGACCACTTCATGCTCGCCTGTCATGATTGGGTTAGTTTTATTCCTTTTCCATATATATACACATACACTATATTTAATGCACTTTTTTATTCAGAATTTGACATAAATTTATTTTAAGTGTTTTTTTTTCCATATATAGAGATTAAGTATATTGCATGAATTACTGAATAGTAATAAATTAAATTTTATCGAATCGATATCAGTTTTTAAACATGTGAAAATTAATATGTACAATTATCAACACAACACGATATCAATTAATCCTATAACATATATGTGCGTGTGGGCCCAATATATACATGCTTCTCTTTAGCTCTTATCTGTTTTGCGGAATTTCTGCAGGCGCCTCATGCATCAGAGGGCGACCCTTTCCTTTACAATACCTCCATCAGGGTCTTATGCAATGCTAACACTACCGAAGGCTTCAACCCTCGCAAAGATGTAAGCCTGCCGGAGATCCATCTTTACGGCGGCGAAGTATCTACTAAACTCCTTTCACCCCCACCGGACAATGCTACGCGTCCCCATCTAGCCTTTTTCGCCGGTGGATTGCACGGCCCAATCCGTCCCATCCTCCTCCATCACTGGAAGAACCGTGACAAGGATCTTCGCGTCTACGAATACCTTCCCAAAGGCCTAGATTACTATTCCTTCATGCTCAGCTCCAAGTTTTGTCTTTGTCCTAGTGGGTATGAAGTGGCTAGCCCAAGAATCGTGGAGGCAATTTATGCAGAGTGTGTGCCGGTTATCCTATCGCAAACTTATGTGTTGCCGTTTAATGATGTACTGAGGTGGGAGTCATTTGCAGTGCAGATGGATGTTTCAGATATTCCAAGGTTGAAGGAGATACTCGGTGCAATTCCAGAGAACAAATACAGGAAGCTCAAGGAGGGAGTAAGGGCTGTGAGGAAGCATTTTACTTTGAATCATCCGGCTAAAAGGTATGACGTCTTTCATATGATCTTGCATTCAATATGGCTAAGGAGATTAAATGTGGGACTCGCATAGTCTTTTTAATTTCCACGTTTACCCATCTTTCCTAAGCTACTAATTTAGTTTTCACCTTTTCTCCATGTCCTCGATCGGTCTCAAATAGGCGTCACACACTAAATTTCATATGTAGAACCGAACACAAGTTTTGCGCTTGTGAAGTTCACGACCAATTCTCGTAGAACTGAATATTTTTTTGGATTAATTAGTATAACAAGTAGGACGTACGACGTTCTCATTTACTTTGAAGCGTTCTCTAAATGTTCGATTCCATCAATGCAATATACGCACTCTGGAAATAATTTTTGAGTATTGACAGATGTCATGGTCTGAGAATTTAAATTTTATAATAAAAAATAGTCGATCAGGTTCTCCAATTCACATAAATTAAGTGCACTAATAATCAATAGAAAGGTGTTCTGCAAGAGAGGTTATCTTTTATTAAGAAAATACATTTTAATGAAAAGTAAACAATTACGTGAGAAGTTTACTTCAGAGCATCCTGCAGTTACTACTAGTTTCGCGAGTTTGACGTGAAAAATTTTGGGAAAAATGTTACCCCGAAAGCATACCGCGCGCGTACTGTTCTGAGTTGAATGTGTATATATATATATATAGACACACATACACACACAGATTACACAATTACCAGCTGACAGCTTGTGCGCTTATTTACGCTGAACCACCGGGTTCTAAATATAGTGGTCACAAAACAAGAAGAATACATCAGCTCTAACATAGAATTACACATAATTTTATCTGCATATTTCTTGTACATACAATTTGTACATCAAATTTTTCGAAAGAATAGAGGAAACCTAAATCAACCATTATTTACCATCTACACACTTTACTTTCCATGCTAACTGACGGAAAATGTGTAACCTAATCAATGAAGTACAACCAATTAAAAATTTTACAGAATTTGACCATAAGGAGAAAACTTTGACTTGGAGGATAGCTACAAATGATGATTAATGCGTTTTCCAAAGAAAATGAATGTCCAATATCAGTATATGTTTGATGGTGCCTTAGAGCATATACGTATATATATACACGAGTGAACGCCCGCCCACTCTCACAGATTGGATAAACTTATATACACATTTTGATGGGTCGCTTTTGGGTTTATACAAGAGAGGTTGATTTTTTGTGCTTCGTTGATGGCCATTATTTACAGAGGGAAAGAGGTTTTTGAGGATGAGTTTGACTCATCAAAAGAAGAAGATGGAAGGGCTAGCTAGCTAGCTAGCTAGTGATGAGTTGATGAGATGAACAAGGCATGAGAGACGTTCAATGTGAGACCTGAGCTTGTGTCCGAAGGAGAGAGGGGCGGTGTCACTAGTATTATTGTCAGTAGCGTGAATATCATTATTGTTGATGTGAATCACAGTGTGACCCATCTCCCTCTTCACTGATTGAACAAAGTAGTCAATGTCAACCTCATAGTTTCCAGATACGTCTCTCACATAAAAAGCATTCACAGACTTCTCTCCATGCGTCTCCACATCGGCTCGAACCACTGCTAACCCATTCTCTCTCAGCATCCTCGTTATGTCCGATAGCATCCCTACTCTGTTCTCTGCGTACAACTCCACCCTAACTCCCTAATAATTCCCCCCCCCAAATCAATATATATATATATATGTATATAACCAAAAGTTAGTCCAGTTTTTAACTAAATTCATCATTGGAATGCTGTACAGCTTTCTAACCTCACAAACACGGCGCTCTATTGCTGCCTCTAAGCATTTGGCCACTCTTTCCTTCTCGCTTTCTGTACTCAAAGCATACCCATCTATATGCCGTATGAAATACTCCTGCGTTTGTGTGTATACATGACCATTATATTATAGTCGATTATTGTTATATCTAATTGGAAACTCTTTTAAAAGAATTTTCTGCATTCACACTAATCTTGTATACTAGACACCTTGTATTTAAGCATCGAATAGAAATTTGGAATGTAAGAATGGAGAGAGAGTGTGTGTGTGTGTACCTGGGAGGCATAACCTTGGTGGGAACTGATAGAAGCATGGAAGATGACGTACTGCATGTCGGTGAGAGTGCAAACAGTATCGAACATGAGCCTGGGTCGATCCTTACACTCGATGCTCACTATAGAATATCCCTTTTGCTTGCAGCTTTCGATTCTCACCATTCTTTTCCTTCTCATCTCTTCCCCATCGCCACTCGGCATCGCTTCGAAGTCCCTAACCGAAAGCATTAGTTGGTGCAACCTTCGCTCTACGGTGGTCATGGTGCCTTCTCCGCAGTGGA
This sequence comes from Vachellia pachyceras, assembly GCA_025593235.1. Lineage (NCBI taxonomy): Eukaryota > Viridiplantae > Streptophyta > Magnoliopsida > Fabales > Fabaceae > Vachellia > Vachellia pachyceras. The sequence continues at coordinate 6,724 of JANTPZ010023494.1, read as the reverse complement.
ATTCCGCCGTCTTCACCTCTTTCGGGTTGGCGCTGGGGCTGTTAGGGTTGGTGGTGGCGCGGAGGATGGTGGTGAGACGATCTTCGATGTAGGCGAGGCGCCGAGGGTCTTCGATCGGGGAATGTGTGGATTGATCGGAGATGTAGGCGACGCAGGCTAATCTAGCGTTGTGAGTCCAGGCATGAGCCTCGACTACGTTGCAATGCAGGTCGGCGAGGGCGGCGGAGATCTCGGAAAAGAGACCGGGGTGGTCGGCGCCAGTCATTTCGATGGCGGTGTGCTCGTTTTGATGAAGGTAGTTAGGGAAAACCTTGTTGGAATAAGCACGTATGGAATGTGGAGATCCCCTTGATCTTCCTATGGCCTGCATACACAAATTTCACATTCACTCACTTCTCTACCCTCTTTCACTTCATACACACACAGATATATATATATATATATCTATGTCTCATACATGCATGATCCGTACTTTTCTGAGTATTATTCTAATTAACTATTGGATCTGAAGTACTTGGTCAAGAGCTAGAGAAAAGACCGTGAGGGACAATGAGTCTATACATGCATTAAGATAACCTTTTTGCTTATTCAAATCCAGAAAAAAAATATACTCTATGTACAATGTTCACGCTTTATTTTTTTTCTTATTTAGTCTTTTTTAATTTAATTTAAATTTTGCAATAAAAAATCTAGATGCTTAGCTTGATCATAAAGAATTCTAAGTATGATGATAATGCATTCCAAATAAAAAGAAAGAAAGAAAGCGTCATCAGATCGAGGGAATTTGCAGTACCTGCTGGATATGGTCAAGGACTTTCTGGTCCGTTAGTTTGTTGCCATGTTCATCTGTAACATGAAACACTGCAAATTTTGCATGAACTGCTAGTCAGAATTTATAGAAGCACGTAGAGGCAGCCATATTGAAACTCTATTAATTAACAATAGATAGATATATAATTAATAAAGTAGGTAGGTAGTACCATCCATGAACCAGTCAGCATCAGATGAAATGTAGCTCTTGCAGATTTGAAGGTTCATGTCCGTTAAAACTTGCACCACTTCTAGAAGGAGACCCTGCTTGTTTACGCTATCCACCTGACATGATTAGTCCCACACTTCATTTTTAATTTAATCATACTGCTGTTAATTAGAATACATATAATTTATAATTACTTGTGGGTTTAACGCCACTACGATCTCTCCTACTTAATAATTATTACCTTTACTACGGTACAATCCTCTGTGTTTTCATTGTCGATGGTGACTCTGCAACTGCAAGGCAGGCCCAGAAACACACATAATTAATTATGTGTTTTTGGAGCTAATTAAGACAGAAGATTATTGAAAAGAGGAAATTAACACTTACGTGGGACCATTTATCCTTTCTGGGAGAGTATCAAACTCAGGATCAAAGTAAGGCCAACAAACTTTCTTCATTCTGCAATCACATACAAAACAACATGTTAATTAAACACCAGTAATCTCTTGTAATATCGCAGAGAGATATTATATAGAATTTAAATGTCTAGTTTAATTGGTGGCTGATGGACACATTTTGCGGAAATAGGGGAATATATAGATCGATCGATCTATGGTCTCTTTATGAAAGTCATGAAAAGATATTATATCTCGGAGTGCTTCTAATTCTGATGTAAGATATATGTATATATGAGCAGGGAAGGCCTCAGTTGGTGCAGTTAAATTGTTGTTTAGAGGGATTCTTCTGCCATTTCAAATTCTAACGATGTAAATTTGCTTTGTTTCTCCCTCAGCTTCAATTATGTTTGAGTCAATTGTGCAGAATTCATGGTTAAGAATTAATTGCGTTTCCTGAAACTAATACGAGGGGGGGGGGAACTGATGCAGCATAATGCAATAGATTAATAGGGGGCATGCCGTTTCGTTAAATTATTGCCAGAAACAAATGGACTAGGTTTTCGATAATCGAATGAAGAAGATATGATGACGATGACGAAAGGGCCAAAGTTTTCGAAAGGAATGTGAAGATTACAAAGAAGAAGAGAATGAGTTAATGCATGCATGAGGATAATGTGATAGAATCAAGGACTCAAAATCTGGAATATGAGCTTACGTACGTAAGCGGTGGGGCTTGATAAGTCCAGCTTTTTTAATAACCAAACCCAGCAATGCCAAAAAAGAAAAATGTGGATATTCGAGATCGATGAGATGAGAGAGAAGAATCAAAATGTGAGTTCTCTCTCTCCAAAAAGAACGATTAGGTATCAAGAACGATGCCAAGAGATTGTAGTCTGCCATATATATATATATATAACATGCTAAGGAGGGGGGAGAAAGAGAAGACGATGACCACCATGATTAGGTTAACCCAAGTGACCCAAAATATGTGGAAGAGAGATCGTACAAAAATTGAGGCCAGGTTGGGAACTGCAAGAAACCGACACGTATACAAAGTCAAATGACACGTATCGTTGTTTTCCACCAGGTTTTGTAATTATTTCCTCATTCCTCCCGCAATTTTCTCCATACATATCCATCCCTACTGTTCATATATACACACATGTATCCAAAATATTAGGCTGATTCACGTTCGTTTTCAAATGAATAACCTCATATGAACAGTACATAAATTACGAGATTATCTTGTGTTATACTACCCCTTATCTATAATATAAGAGCTAATTGCGTTAATTTAAAAAAAATGTAAATATAAATACTTTAATGCAGTGCATTTAAATTTTTTTATTCTCTGAACAAAATTAAATGACTCTTATATTAAAAGTAGGGGGTAATAATTTTGTTGTTTTAGTTTGAACACCGTAGAGCACTTCAAATCCAAATCACATTAGTCCTTCTAATTTCTTTACTTTGGCGAAGAGCCTTTATGGTTTATATCCTTTAAATGAGCTGCCATTTATTTTTCCTGGGGAAGTCTTGATAACAGATGAGAATGAAGGGTCCTTCCTATATTAGGAAATTTCTAGATAGATCACAAGTCACAACTTTCAAACACGCTATATTATTTATGGCCAGGAGCAGAAAAATAAACACACGCCATGTTATTTCAAGAAACTTTTTGATCCCATGATTTGTATTAATCCGACAGAAATGTGTAATTATCCAATGTGCTGCTGAACCAGTATTCAGGCATCGGCATCGTGTAGACAGGTAGTAACATGCAAGTTGAGGGCAGGGCATTCGTGGTGGAAAATTACAAGTGTACAGAATTCAGACCTAAGCCTTGATGGGTCCTAGGCAGCTCAGTTTATGATGGGTGCAATCCTAAGGTTTATTGTCTGCTTGAGATTGCAACCTAAGCTCGTAGAGTAAATCCCACGAAAAATTCGTCTAGATTCATCTTCAAGATTTTTGACCTGGTCAACAGCAGCTCTTAGGATGGAGGGTGATTTCGTTTATCTGAACAAGATCATGTTTGAATTTGAAGTGGGAATTAGGCAAGATTCCAGCCAAGATTTGACCCACACTTTCAAGAAACGCAAAATGGAGACCACTTGCGGGGGGCCAACCTATAATTCATTCCTTTTTCTTTTTCCTCTGAAAAAAGCAAGATGCAAACCGGTATGGCATTTGCAGCTGTTAGTTCAATTGGACTCACTTCCTTACATTTAACAGGCAACCCCTTTCTATCTCCCCTTTATTCCCTTTACACAGCACCCTGGCTCCAACAGATCTACCAGCCGATATGCCAAAGAAATAACAACATCCCTTGAGATTGAGATGTCATATCCTCAGAAGAAGCCTATATGACCCAAGAATTTCAGGTGTGGTTAAACCAAGGTCCCGCTGCACCATTCACATGCCCATTGCTGTGGATGCCTACCCCATTGGGAATGAGTGAAAATGGAAGCCCTGCAGCAACTTGGGGAGATGCCGAAGGATACAATCCATGGCCGTGTGGGAGGCTGTGGGGGCTCATAAGAGGACTTCCGGCAGGGCTCCCCTTGCGCTGTTGGAGGGCATGGATCTGCCTCAACCCTTCTTCATGAATACGTGATAGAGTTTCTAACTCTTTCATCGACAGTGCTTCCAGACCAGCACCATATAGAGGGGCGTGTCGTGACATTTCCTCCTGTAGTGAAGCCTCCAGAGTATGAATATATTGCTGCAAAAAGGAAAGTAACCGGCATTAGTCCAACCATATTCCTCTCAGGAGGGTAATAAAAAGAGCCAATGCTGTAATTTTGCCGCAAGGATTAGATTGATAAGGGTTTCAAAGTTGAAACGTCTTCTAAAGAATTGCACCAGGACAAATTGAAAGCTACTGATCAGGGAAATAGAACGCTGCTACTTTATTTCAAGCCATCCAATAAATTCCTACTTCTAAGCTGATTTTTAACTGAAGTGATTTTTTGTTCAAGCGTCATCCACCATACACTAAAAAGAATACATGGCAAACCTAGTGAAATAAATATCAATTACATCCACTTGGTTATAGTATTCAAATTAGCCCAAAAATGAACATTTTAATATAAAGGTAACGTTAAAATCGAAGATCAATGTCTCTGAGTAAATTCAATTTAAAGATAACATTACTAACATGACAAAGTCCTTCAAAATTAAGGGGGGAAATAACGTCAAATTATTCAAACAATAAATAAGAAAGCATAAAGTTTTATCTTTAAACAAACCTGGCAGGCCTGCAATTTAGACTCCATGCCATCAATGTATGCTTCACACCTTGCAACTTGCTCCTCCTTCTCTCTCTTTTCTTCCTCAGTCTGTCCAACTGTTTGTGTCAACCTGCGAATTTCACCCTCAAGTGACTTCCGGAATACTTCCCTGGTCACATTCTCAGTCGCATATCTTTTCAGTTCTTCATCAAATCTCTTCCTCGCAGATTCAGCAGTCTTCAATCTCTCAGCAAGTACATTTTTCTCCTTCACAAATTTCTGCAAATAATATTGATAAAAATTCAGGATTAAACTCCATAGGGAAAAAAACCGCAGCAAACTAGTAATCAATGCAGGACAATTATAAATAAAATATTAGCTAAAGTATTCTTCTTTTGAGGAGCTCATTGATGCTTCGGATCAATCAACGTGGATGTCCAAGCTTTCACTTATCCCCCCAAAAGGAGAGGGGACGACGGAAAAAAACCATGCCATAAAGCTTGATGACTAATGAGTAGGGAAAAAAACAAGTTATACTACTTTATCCCATCTCTGCCTAAAAAACTAAATATCATTTGCACAAATTAAGCACTAAAGAGTTCAAAAAAATATTCACTAATATTACGTTTGCTCACATAGGAGCTCAAGAGAAGGGAAGAGAGGCATGGATAGATAATAATTGTAATAAAATAAAGCAAGGATAAATGTAGCTAATCTGATCATAAAACCAGTCCAAAAGCTGCAATTACATAAGAATTGAGTGTCAATAACTATCAGATTTTGGAAGACTTCAGTACATGAACATATGCCAGCCACTTTTTTTAATAATCAGTCACATCATAAATTTGCTAGACAGCATTAGTTGCCATAACACTTCTTAATCAATATACAAGTTTGGGAAACTAGCAAATAAGATTAATGTTGCACAATAAAACTTGGCAATGTCACCATAACTAGCTGTCTTCTTAATCAGTTCACAAATTTAAAGATTACATTATAATACCTTCAGTTCATCACGTTTCCGGGACTTCAATTGTGAAATTTGAGTTTCTGCATCATACAGATGGTCCTGAAGAGCTTTCTTCTCTGCGTAGAGCTTTGCCATTTGATCATCTCGCTCTGAGCGAAGCCACTCGAGCTGACTCTCAGTTTCTTGTAATTGTTCTGATAGCTCCTTCTTTTCCTGAGCAAACCGATCCATCTCAGCCCTCATTTCAGGCTGTCAATTCAAGAAAAACATCATATATTAATTTGCAGTGCATAATTAACAAGAGATAACTCCAGCACTCCATCAACTATGACATAGACTACCTTGAGACGACTAATGGCAGCCTCAGATTCACTCAGCTTTTTTGATATATTAGCTTTTTCCCCAGCCAAATTAGAAATCTCAGCTTTTCCATCTTCACGAATGCGGATAATTTCATCTTCACTAGCACATAGCTGGTGCCATAGAGCAACACGATCAACATTTGCGAGTTCAGCAACTTCACGCATCATGCAAAAAACAGGTCTTACAACTTCCTGCTCCTCACAGACCAAAGTAACCAAGATATCCAAAAACAAATCAACTTCATGACCATCATCCGTAGTGCTGGACGCACGGTCAACAAGCCTCCTCAGCATCCTTCCCCGGTAAGATTCATTGGCATGCCATCTAAATAATATTGTGTAGAGCAATTTCACAAATTCTTTCACACATGAATCTCTAGAGACAGTCAATGTTTCAGCAAGACTAAGAACTAAAGCAAAATCATCCCTTTGAACTCCATACTGCTCATTATCATCTCCATCTGCAACAGAATCTGAATGTTTAAAATTCTCAGCACCAGATCTAGCACTGTTATTCAGTCTCTGGGAGAGGCGCCTTTCCAAAACCAAGGCCACAGACTGAGCACCAACTGCACCTCGAGCTGCAGCTCTCTCAAATGTTTGAGAAGCTTCAACAGCAAGACAAGGTATAGATAACATCTCAATCAACATATATATATCAGAAAAATGACGACTAGCTGGGAAAGCCTGCTCATCAACCACATGCAATCCAGTGGGAGCAGTTCCATGTTCACCAAATAATAAATGCCCACAAGGCATCCCTGAGCAGCTATCACCATAAT
>JANTPZ010023493.1:0-19558 GCA_025593235.1 Vachellia pachyceras | reverse complement strand
AAGAAAGAGTGGGTAGGAAAGAGGAAAGTAAGAAAGAGAAAGAGAGAAAAAGTAAGAAAGAGAAAAGAGAAAAAAAGTAGTAAAAAGAAAGTATGAAATAGAAAACATAGGTTTCAAACCTAGGTTTTGAAACCTGGGTTTTGAAAATAGGGCTTCCAAACAAGCCCTAAATTAACTCAAAATAAATACACGACAAGAGTTTTATCATCGGTTCATAACTCATCTGCAGGTAACACCACCTCAGCCATCCACCGCAAGTTAGAACTCCGCATCAGAGACTCACATACTTCAGAGCATCCTGGCATGGTCATTCATGTGGGCCTATCTTAATCTCAGACGATAAAATCCTCCCCAACAAATAAATGAAAGGATCCCACTTGGGATGCAAAAACAAAGAACAATATAATCCTCCAAAAGCCATGATGGTTCTGTCGTCGGCTTCCCGTTTCGGGACCACACATCAGCAAACGTTAGCGGGGAAACAACTGTGTCCGTGGAAGAGTCCAAAATTCGAATCGAGGACGACGAAGACGTCCAAGGAAATCATGCTTCAAAAAAGTGGTCTGAATACGTGGAAGATTAACGCTAGAAGAAGGATTCATTAACATATCGTGACGCTCAACTGATAATAATGAGTAAATTACAGTCTTCATTTATCAGGTTTTGTTGAATCAGATGTTTTGATCGAACACCATACGTAAGGCTAGTTATCCTCCTGAATAGGGGATACATGTGCAACTAATAACCACAAAGGTGACGTAGCCACAAAGGTTTGCATCCGACTTGGTCAGGGCTTTTGAGGATTGCATCCACCAATCGCTCCTTGCACGTGCACGCCTCCCCTGCATCCAATCTGTTGTAGTTTCGCATCCAAGTGTGACTGCATAATTACATGTTAGGAGGAGAGTATAATATATGGCATTTGGCGCTAATTAAAAAGTTTGGTATTGGTCATAAATACAATACTTCATTGTACTTTATCTTTAATCTGTATTACTTCACATTACCTTGTAAACCGATGCATAGTCCAACTCTCATCCAATCTTAAACTTAATTTTACATTTAGGATCAGGGGAGTATAACCCTTGGATATTTTAAAGAAATTGTGTTACTTTTGTTATAACTGGAATTTTTTTAAAAATTTTGTTAGTCTACTCAAATTAGTGGTTGCTTTTTATATTAAAGATTGAAATAGCCATTAACACAACTTTTGATTTTTAATATAAGAATCAATTAACTTTTTTAGAAATATTAAAAAAGATCAATACATCGTTGATAAGTATATAGTTATGTGTGTATGTCAGTTTACAAGTTAACTAACTAAATTAGTTTATAGAAAAATAATAAATATAAATATTATAAAACAATGTGCTCAAGTTGTATAATCTTAAAAAAGGTTAACTAGATTTTAAGTTAAATAACAAGTGGTGCTATGATGATATGAGATCCAAGGTGGGGATATTTCAGAGAGCCATATGGATGTGCCTTGACGGGTAAGATTTCATCGGAATATATAGCTTGCGACGCTCGACAATTGAGGTGCATTTTAGATGCTTAGCAATACGGTTATCCAACTAATCTCATCAAAGCGCTTCTTCTAAATGGTCCCCCCATTGCAACAGCATCACTTAATTACGAAACACTTAAAAATACAATGCCTCTTCTGAATGAAACAAGCTGAGATCAGCCTTGTTCATATCACTTGTCAACCTTTGCAGCTCTTTCACGTACAGCAACAAGCAATAGTCGCCCCAGTAAGCTGAGAAGCATCTTCATTTAACCTTATGCCTCTAAACTAACCACAAATATTATATTGAAGGAATCATCATCTTTAAATGGTCCGTTGATGGCAGATCATGCTCTACTTAAGTCTGGTTTATGGAAAGCCATTCGCTCTGCTTTTGCCTACTCCTCTGTGGTACGCGTATGCGTGTACATATGGCTTTTCGCCCTAAATATACCACACATTAATTATAACTTGCTCTTCATTTATTGACTCTGCATATCAGCTTCGCAACGAAAGTGAAAGAAAACAAATAATTGGGGCCCTTTGAGATCATTATTCAAATGTTCAGAATGAGATAAATTAGAAAAAAGTAGTATGTATTTATACAACATGGGATCCACACTGGTACAAAAGCTCTTCTTTCACATTCTCATTGAATGCTCCGCTCCCGGAACAGAGCTCCGTCTTAGTAAAAGGGGCCGTCGCCACCCCTGGCGCGTTGTCTAATGCTCATTTTATTCACAACCGCTTTAGTACACTGTTCAGGACCTTTATTCTTTTTAGACTGCGATCGTTTATATCTAATGAAGTTCAAAGTTTAAAGAAGAAGAAGCCCGCCAACCATTCCATTCAAATTGTTGAAGCAGAGGATGGAATGCTAGTGCCTACAAGAAAGAAGGTGAACGTGTATTTGCGGGATGGGATTTGAAATTTAAAGGGGTTATTTCTTAGATAGGTACTTAGCTAACAGAGGATGGGATTTGAATTTTGGACTTGGTTATTAGACGATAGATTTGCTTTGAAAACGTGGTAGAGAAGTACTTTTATACAAATAATGACAAATATGTGAAGGAAATTATCCTGTTTTACAAAAAAAATACCGCTAAATATAAATTTAGATCCTAAGTCATACATACAATGTTTGCGTGTTTCAGCTTTAAATACTGCGGGCATGTGAGGGTCTGACAGATGACAGTAATGAATACCTGGGAGAATGAAATCATATGTAAGGTGAGGTATTGAGGGGCTTTAGCCGCTTCTCATTTCTCAATGACATTAATACTATCTTATATGAATAATGACTTACTTAATCAAGTGGGGCATAAATAAATTAGTATATCCAAGATAGATTCGTCACGCCATGTGCATGCTTCACTTACATGTATATATTAATATTGTCTCCTTCCTGGACCACTTATATATATACACACATTTTTCTTTAACCGTAGTTTATTATGCTGATTAATTAAAGTCTTTCAGATATATGCTTGGTGAAATGTGATTCATTATGTTAGCTAATTGTGGAATAAAGTCTTTTAACCGTAGCGATGATTATGCTGAATGATTAAGTCTTTAACCTTAGTGATGAATAATTATGTTAGTTAAAGTCTTTCAGATATATACTTGTTGAAATGTGATTCATTACTTCATTGTGGGCATGTTTGTACAACGCCAGAAAACGCCTAATAATTGAATAGGCAATGCCTTGGAAACTTCTGATAATCAACCATGGTTTAAAAATAATCTGATCTCAATAAAATCTTCATCGTTTTCAAATGTGAATAAGATAACTTCATTTTACATCTGAATGATTATCCTTTGCCCCTTTTGTCTCGTCGCCACGAAGAAACTGAGGGATGATTCTTCAAGAATGAAAACCCAGATCAAGTTATTGTTTTGGTTGAATCCCTGGGGCATTTTAGCCCAATCGAATTGATCGTAGATGCAAACAGGGCCCGGGGTTCTGAAATGAATTGGGGATGTCCAATTATAGTGAGTGAATCAACTTACAGGTTCCGTAATTGTCACACCCCACAAAAGAGGAATGATTAGGTAGAGAATAAAGATTGGGAAGAATATTAATTAGAAGGGGACACAAAGGGATTTGATTGAGAGAATCAAAGTGTGGGGAAGGGATGAAGAAAGGGGGAGAGGTGGAAGAGTGATGGAGCAGGGAAAGGAAGGAGGCGTGGCGTTGTAAAAAAGTACTTTGTTGTTGTTATTCATTACAATGGGAGGTTTCACTTTAGAAGAAGAAGATTGAGATGACATGATTAATCAGATTCATGAGAGGAAGCTCTGCAATTCCCGTGGGGGTCAAGTGAAAGTGATCCATGAATGAAAAGGAACAAGGTAGAGCTTTGGGTAGGCTGATTCATTAGAGCATCTTTAATACTCTCTCTCTCTCTCTGTGTTGGCCCACACTTCAAATCGAATCTGTTATTTGATTTTCACTTTCATATTGCAGGCTCTGCCTGGTCCCACCAAATAACAACAAGTTATCTTAGACGATTGAGAACAAAAGTTAAGGGAGCCATACGTGATTGACCCCCTAATCATGCCACAATCCTATGATTGCGTTTACTAATCCCATTCTTCAAATTCACTCTCTCTTGTATTTGTTTGGGGGTTGACAAGAGCTATTGAAATAAGCATGGATGGGACGTTGCTACCTCCAGACAAAATTAAGGAAAAAGACACCTTCCATTTCCACATTCTGTGCTCTTCATCAATCTTCCAATTTATTTTAAGTGATTTTACGTAATTCAAGATAAGTATGTGAGAATGGTTTTATCTCGCCTTTCATAAAAATATTTTTAATTGATTCTTGGTATTTCATAAAATTATGTAAATTCAGCAATAAAGTCTATTCTAGAAGAAATTGATAGTTTGTATATGAATAAATATTTAAATATCTATTGAAAGACATATGTATTCCGTACTTGATAATGTTTTAAATAAGATTACCTTCAATATTTAGCCTCCAATAAAATTAAATGAGTATTTAAATTATTTTAGTTGATTTTACAAAATTTTAGGAGTTTTATTTAAATTTTAGTGAAGATGTTTTTTTGTTGATTTGGAGGTTTTCACCCCCCTTTCTTGAGGCTTTTCAATAAGGGCGGTGATGAGTGAGGAGATGGGAGAGGTGGTACAGGGAAAGTAAATGAAGATGGGGCGGCGGAATGATCAACTATATATTGGGGTTGACGTTATCTTATCACAATTCTGATGACTTGAACAGATCCCTCTCAATTCTGATGAGTGGGGAGATGACTTGAACGTCCGATGAACAGTACAGTCCTTCAGACTGAAACCCACCCACTGCCACATCACATCCTCTCCCTTACGCTTCTCCATAAAACCTCAACCCACCAGCTACAACCCCTGCCCCTTCTTTAATCAGTTCATCCTCTTTTTTATTTTATTAGAATGCAGCAGCAATTTTGATTTTCATCTTATTTACATGCTCAATATTCTCATTAAATAGACCCCACAGCTAATTTTCAATGACACAGGATCTTCCATCACTGAACAAAGATTTGTATTCAGCTGAAATGCTTTTTTATAATCTAGCTGGTAGGGACAGAATCTGATGCATTAATAATATATTTTAATACAACATGTATCAATGTAATTGTTCATATTGATTAATAATCAATTTTTTAACACATTGTATAATATTTTCTCATTTTAAGTCAATACATCAATATATTATATCGAATTTAGAAGGAGATACATTATTCATGATCCCTAATAAGTGCAGTATATCATATTTCATAGATCTCATGCAATGCAAAGCATAAGTCTCAAATAACAAGTATGATGGCTTTATATAGAAACCATTCTTCTGCGTGCCTTGGAGGATGGCGTTGTCCTGTTCTGAGGAATGCAGATCGGACAGATGAGAGGCAAGAGTGGGCGACCAACAAGGAAGGACGTAGAGAGATCAGGGCACATGGTCGAAAACAATCGAATTCCACAAGTTATACGAAGCATTCGGATTCCATCATATACATGATGATTCCTTGGGATTTTCCAAACATGCAATGCAATCAATCATGTTCCTTTCCTAATTAAAGATCTTGCACGCCAAAACACAGCCTTAAAAAGAGCTGAAGTTAAAAAACAGCATTAGAAAAGGGTGAAGCAATACATAACTGGGTCTTCTTGTGCTAAGAATATCTGGGTCATTCGGTGCGTAAAATATGTCCGTTGGATGTTTAAACCTGCCTTCCCCATGGAAACAAGATCAAAGGCTGACATCCTAGAACTACAAGACTAAAGAGTAACAATATTACAATGGAACAAATCTATATTTGCCTTGTGGAGATCTCATACGGTTCACAAGTTCTGCTTAACAAAATTTATGATACAAAAGCAAAATCCAAGTTAACCTTTTCTACATCTTAATCCATAATTAATCATAAGGAATTTGGATATAGGCGGCATCACATACGAAAGGAACATCAGCATACATCCCGGCAAGAGCACAGCGTATGCACTCCAACACGGTAAACAGATAACCAAAAGCTACGGCAGTCCAAAAATGCATCCCCAGTTTACCCCAGTAGATTGCTAGAGGCATCCAACGGCTCACTGTCCCTATCACCTGAAGTGAAATCTCCAGTAACATTCCCATCACAACATGGAACCGGAAGAAGTGAGGCCATTCTTTTCTCCTCACAACTCCAAGATATGCAACAAGAAAGTAAGCCATGAAGAACCAGCCCGGCAGGCTCCCAATTGCCATAAGGAAAGGGTATGTCATGAATTCAAAGTTTTCCAGAAAGGGATGAAGATGGTATGCTGTCTCAGCGTACATCCATGTCTCATGAAGAGGCATAAGGTATGAGAGGCATGCTAAAGTCCTCCACCACCATCGTGGTTTTTTTGTCATGGCTGGATAACGGAAGCCAGATGGGACGTCCTTTGATGCTCGAGGAACTGTACAAAACCTTTTTTGCCTAGATGGCAGCGGGATTCTTGCATATAGAAGACCAAGACTTTGATCCCCACTTACATGTAAGCTTGATGCAGCAGAAATGTTTGAGGATGGCATTCCTATGAGGGGAATTGAAAACAGAATAAAAAATATCAATCACGGTTGTTATAAAGATTGAGTAGAGTAGACAGGTGCCTGACTTAGAACATCATCAATTGCATATTTAGACCCACATTCAAATGGCATTTGATGCTATAACTCGGAAAGATAACCCCCCACCCCAACACAAAAAAAAAATCAGACGAAGAAATCCATTACCATTATGTAAAATAAACTAGAATGAAATATTCTCGCTAAATAGCAAGCTAAGAACAAAGAATAGTTCGTATCATATTAAATATTAAGACTTAAAGTTAACAAATTAAACAAGCTATATACCTTTTGGCAACCAGGACTTATGTACTAGATTAGGCCCCGAGAAACACTGAATGCTTGAGGCAGTAGCTATAGCAGGCATTTGGGAACTGCAAGAGAACATAGGCCTAAAGGGCATATAGGCCCTCGATGAACATTGGGTCATAGGGCCACCATTTCGTATCATGGCCAAACACCTGATTGAAAAACATCATCATAAGAACAAGCATTCATTAATAAACATGTTGTTATCATATGATGGATTTTAGAAATCGCATTGGTTTCCTTGAAAACAGATAAAGAATGTCCATTTATCCGATATTTCATTATCTTCAAAGTCCTCAGATTTTGAATTTGCTAATTCTAATTCTAATATATACTAGTAAACCTACACTTAATACCTGGACCAAAAAGAAACAAGTAACACAAAGAAACAAACAACCAGAGCTAAAGCAAGACACATACAAAGGAGAATACTAGAACAACTCAGATTTGTCCATCAGAACAGCGAAAGGGGAAACGTAGAAAAAGGGTGAACACGAACAAGGAACACAACATAGAAGCAGGAATCCATAGAAGTACAACGAATCAGGAAGGCAGTAACCAAAAGGGGCACAATGACAAAAGCAGGAAGCCGAACCGGGAACATGAATCAGCAAGACCCCATGAAAAAAGAATACATAGAAGCTCCAGGATCCAGGAACCAACAAAAGCACGACAGTCAAGAATTGTAGATTGAGATCAGTCAAGCATGTTTTTACTTAGGAGAAAGGACCCAGTAAAAAATTTTGACGAAAAATAGCACCTAGGTCGTATCCCGCTATGTTTCGAGAATGCCGCAACGAATTAATCATAAAAAACGCAAAAAGCCCCCAGTCAACTCAGCAGACCAGAATGAAAGGAAACCAACCTCCATTTATAATACAAATTTGCAAAGAGAAGAGTACCTTACCTCGTGGGAGAGGAGAGGACGGCAGCGGTGGTTAACAGCGATGGCTGTAGTTCGACAATGGTTGCAGCGGTGCTAAAGAACGGTGTGCGGGAAAGCGCAATAGAGGTCTTAAGAAAAGGGTGCGGCCTTCTGAAATCTGCACCACATTTCATAAGCCATGGTGGCTTTTCTAGTCTTCTTCCTGTCTCTCTATTATCTTTACAACATAAAAATAATCGGAATCAAATGATAAAAAATTAATTGATAAATAAATAAAAAATTAATTGATAAATAAATATATGAAGATTATAAATTATTTTAGTTCTCATAAATAAGAACAACTTGATCCCTCCCAAGAATTCTCTTATAAAGAAGATTAGGGAGAGTATTAATATTTAATTTATAGAAAAAGAATATGTGAAACTATTTAACTGAAGTGGGAGTGATTCAAAATTCAATTCCAAGCTAATTGAGGGAAAACAACAGAAGTGGATCATCCAAGAGTAGTCGCACATGACCAAACGTATTAGATACTTTGAGCTTATTAGTTTTACAGAGTTTAAGATAAAGTTTAGATTTTAGAAAATAGATTTTATAGATTCCGAGTCAAAATCTATATTTTGAAAAATGGTTGTGTTTGAGAAGTGATTTCACGTAAATCGAGGTAAATATGTGAATGAGTTAACTTGTTTTGCTGAAAAACACTGTTAAACAGATTTTTGTGAAACCCAAAAGTGTTGCCAAATAAGATCAATATGAGAATAACTTTTGTGCTTTATGAGATAAAAAGTAAGTATGAAAGAGGAAGAAAGAAAAAAGAGGAAATTTTGTAGGAGGGTGATTTAATAAGAAAATAGTTTTTTTCAAAATTTAGGTTTTATTTCCAAAATAACTTTTCTAAAAATGTCAATGTTTGAATAAAACCTAAATTTCTAATGGAAAACTAGAAGAGCTTTTACACTTCATTTGCTCAGGAAAAAAAACAAATTTACTAAGTCTTTGGAAGCCAAGGATCAACCTTCTTTGCAACGGTGTGATAGTAGAATTACAGAACAAGCGGTTGTGTAAAGAGAGTGGTGCCTTCGTTTGAAACTACTTTTTAATGTAATTTACTGTATATAAAATAAAAATGTAAATATATGAGATAAATTTTGGTATTCTTGTGATGAACTAAAGCCAGCATCAATCTCCCAAACTGCATCACTATTAATTCTCCCTTTAATTTAAAAGTTATTAAACCACATTTAATAAAAACGTGACCGCTATTTATTGCAACTAAAAGCCCGTTTAGCACCATGTTACAAAATATAGATTTTACCTCAACTTAAATTTTATCTAAATACTTACATTTTTCAAAAAGCTATTTTAAAAACAAAACCAATTAGAAATATGGGTTTTGAAAAAAAATATTTTTTTATCAAATTACACTATCTCTTCTAATAAATTTTCTCTTCCCTTTTTTCTTTCCCCCTCCCTACTTACCTTTTACTTTAAAATCTGTAAAAGTCATATTCACTATAACTTTTCAAAATCTAGATTTTGCTTTGAAATCCATAAACACTATCTTCCCAAAATCTATTCTCTAAAACCTAAATTTTCCTTCGAACTCCGTAAAAATTATTCTACACAGACTTTCAAACAAGCTTTAAATAATCGCGTAAAATTAAATCAACTACCCGAAGGAACTGAGGACTGCATTTTAGTCCGAGGATCTGGAAATCTATGGGGCAAAAATCATATGATGCAGACAGGCTTTACCGAGTCAATATATCATGAATCTCGATTTCTGATACATCACCAAGTAACTCCCTTCAAATGTGATCCATCCTGTCATGCATAACAAATTTACCTAACACAATCACTAGCTACACGCCTACACCGCACTCAATCAAGGACATGACTAACGTGTCCCTCCAAACCTTTGGTAAAAATTAAATCAAATACATAAACTAATTACACTAACGACCTCTCCTCCGCTCTATATGATCATCCAATCTTCAATCAGCGTCTTAAACGGTTCTTAAACCTGAAATGGCAGTTATTCGAATAAGTCTTGATGCACTTGCGGCTGTCAAATTTCTCAGCAAACCAAATCCTTTTACCTGGGAGAGTTGGAAGGAGACCGAGACCTTGAGCGTGGGCGAGACTGAGACCTAGACCTAGACCTCGAGCGAGAATGAGACCTAGAATAGTATCTTCTTGAACTCCTGCTTCTACTAGGACTTCTACTACGCCTGTATCTTCTGCAGTTAATCATAATATCAATACTTCCACAATCAAACTACATGGAGTGGAAAGTTAAGGGAGACTTTCCAATGAAATAACCATATCAGCTATGCCAATTAATTGTCAACATCTCGAGAAATCTACAGCACCTTATCTCTAATGTAAGCAACTAGCAAACTACCACCAACCTCAAATCAAATCAGAAATATTCCTTTGATCCCATTTATAAATCTCATCATTAATTTTTTATATGAATGTATAATATTATACTTTATTATCCTAATGACTTTATTATCATGGGGTATAATATATTTAATAGGGATAAAGTGGGAAAGTTGTTGAATTCTAAGACAAGGCTAATGAAATTTAAAGTTTTTTTTATCTGTGTGAATCATGTTAAAAGTAACTTAAAGATAGGGCCAGAGGAGCACCAATTTAGACTTGGGGGTTCATTCAAGTACACAAGCACATCAACCAAACTGGAAGTATGTGGAACTAACTACCTTGGGGGGGAGTTGCTGTAGCTCCTACTGCGGCTACGCCATCTATACTGAACAAGCCGGATCGTTTCAGCAAGTTTTTCCAGCCTCTGCCGCTCTTGTTCCCTCTTTTTAGCTAGGTCTGCAGCAGTATCTTTTTTAACTGCAGAAGCAATAATTTAGACAATTATATAAGTACCAAGAATTCATGTTAAGAGATTCCACAAAAATATTGAATGCAAAAGGGACCACACATAAAGGCAGTGGAAGACATTGAAGAATTAATTAACGTAATCACTAAAATCCATAATTTAAACATACTTTGCTTGTTTAGTTGCCTGTTCATAATCCTTTTAAGTCTCTCTTGAGGAGTTTCTTTCTTCTCCCCTTGTTGCTGCTTCACAGGTCCTCCAGATGCACTAGCCTTACTTAACTTAGCCAATGCTGAGGATGTGCTGTGGAGAAAGGGCAACTAATTTTAGAAGCAACAATCAAGGGCATTAACATTTCCAATACACATGGAGTAAATCAATTAAAGTGAAGATCGACTGATGTTCTTATCCTGAATATTTTGGCATACTTGACAGATGGCTTCAGCACTTTGGTGCCCATATCCTTTTCAATAGATACACCAGAAGCAGGATCTACATGCAAAGCCTCAAGTATGCGACCAGATGATGGCCTGCAAGATCAATCCATAGCATTCTTTACATGCAACTTGAGAAGTTGTGCAAAATTTTGTGCAAAAATCAGCCTCACAAGGGAAGCCTCTTCCCTCCTCCTCCCTGTAGTTACCCTGACCATCCTAGTCCTGATCTATTCTAAACCACAAAAAAGTTGCCTCAGGCAACAGCGTGGGTGACATGCGGCAGCAGAGAAAAGACTGTCCAATCTATCTTGGCAAGAATTAAAGGTCCAGTGCTCCGACCGGTTTAACTTATCAGCTAGAGATGGAGATGATGGTGGAGAAAATCTCTCAAGCTTGGGTTCATTTGCGTCTCCAGAGCCCCCAAATTCAGTTATATATTCTATTTTAGGAGTCCGTGGTTTGCTTCGGAAGATATCATATGGATTCCCACCACGAGAATAACACCTGTATGATGGTGAGTGAGACCGTGATCTGCATCTTGACCTTTAAAATGAAGAAATACCAAATATTATTTACTTAATAGAAAAAGATATCAAATGCATTCAAAACCTTCAATGGAGACCAGCAAAAGTAGGGACGTACCTTCTAGAACGAGAATAAGCTTCATAAGTAGGACTTCGTCTTGGTTCCCTACAGGCATTCAGGTGCATCGTTAGCACTTACTTTGAAAAAAAACGCAGTCGGTCATCCCATTTTTAGTAGGAAGCAGTGTGTCATTCTTATTCACTCGATAGTCAACCTAAAATATAACCTCGGCAGTTTCTACCGGTAGGGATCATGATGCAGCACACAAGCTCCAGATATCCGAGCAGCTTCTCTCTCTCTTTCCCTTTCAATCTGAGAAGCTTTCCTCCTTTCCTTACGACTCAGTTTCCTCTACAAATTTGGCAAAATATTTTCCAAAACATGTGATTTATAATGATCATGAAATATAAACAAAAATGCTGCTTGATTTCTCAACTTACAATTGCAGGATCGCCTTTGATCACCTCTTTTTGTCTTTTTCCTTCCTCCTTAGCTTTCTTTTCCATGTAAACAAGCCACCCATACCTCTTAACTCCATAGTCTTTTGCTATCATTTCCATTCCTTCGTCATTGCTATCATCACTAATAAAATCCTCCTCATCTTCCTCATCTTCATCTGAACTCTGGGATTCTTCCTTTCCATTCCCATCATAAGAAAATCCCACCTGTGAGTAAGAACCTTTGCTTGCAGGAGGCTGTGACAAGTGAGACCTACAAATGTGCAATCCAAGGAACATTAGATGATTCTCCCAGAGATGACCAGATAGAATGTTCATAAGAAATTGAAGAACATAGCTGTCATGTACTAAAAGAGTCAATATTGGCTACACCAACAAAAGAAATCCCATCTAACCTATCTGATGCAAATGGAGCTGCTGCTTTAGCCTCCATCTCTTGATTTACATGGTGCAGAGCCTCCCCGTCGGTAACTGTTAATGTAAAAACTTTGTTTTCTATATCAACTTCAAATTATATTGTGGCTCTGGGCATATTGCCTATGAAACTAGAGAAACTACTGTCTTGCATTGCTTTATCATTAATTCACAATGTTTGAGTATTATGAAAAAGGAAGGGATAATGAAAGAGATATAAGAATAGTCAAAGCTTTTCAGAATCAAACACGTTGTTAAAAAATAAAAAAGTAACGACATCCTCTATGCTGATGCTTTATTAAATCCCGATAACGCTGAAAATTAACAAACTCTTCTAATTCTTCTTCTTCTGACTTTTCCTGCACGCGCCTAGATCCAGGATCCCGAATGAAATCAAGGAGAGCACGACCATCAAATCTGATCAAAGGTATGAAAGTCAATTCTAAAACATCAATTGAAATGTTACAAACTACAAACTTTACAGCGCTAACAATGGAGGATAGTAGAAAAAACTTTGCACCTGTCAATCAAAATATCCTGTTTCCCATTCCATGGAATCCTGAGACAGAAATTATTCATTGGCATAGCAAGTAATTATTACATGTTTCATAGAATAAGACAACGCAATCACTAATTAGTTCTCGTTATAGCAATCAATAATCCCCAACCTTCCACCCGCACAACAACCCCCCCACCAAAAAAGACCAAAAAAGAAAAGAAAATGCAGAAAAAAGGGCCATCGAACATTTTTAAACCAATATTATACCTCCACGCACTCAAACCTAAGCCATAAGATATCATAAACAGGCTATTATTCTTCCTAAGATTACTGTTGTTACAACAAACAAAATTTAATTAAGTTTGCAGGTCCACGTGAATCTAAATTTCAATGCTTAAACCAAATAATTTCAAATCAACGAACCTAAACGTTTCCAAGCAATATAAAATAATAATCCACAACTCAAATTTAGCTTCCGTACTAAACTGATTAGGAGAGCTTATGCATTAACAGCTGAAAACAAACCATAATCCTAAACAAACACCCATTGTAGTTCTAAAGCGTCCGCATTTGAGCCCACCAAGCAAATGCAGACAGTAAGAAAGGAGCCAATAAATATGTTAAAGAAAATCAACTTATGAAAATGCAGACACTGACAGGCCCTGCTGATCCTGGATGGCTTGGTAGAGGCCGTCGTCTCGATAGGTTCGACAACGAATGCCAATTGCCTGGATTGATTGCTGAGGATTGCCTCTCCTCTTTGCCAAATAAACAGCACGCCTCTGAGCTCTCTTTCGAGCCGCGGCCATCATGTCATGGACCTTCCTCTCCGACCTCCTCGCCTCATGCCACATCTCCTCTCTTATACAGTCCGAAGAATTCCGTCGATCGTGATTATCACAGAAGCCCTAGTCCGGCCTTTATTTTGCGTGCCGATTCCAGCGTGGTGGACGACGGCAACATAAACAAATGACCGGAAACTGGCAAGACACGCCAATTTTCTTTTGCGAGTTGCGAACGTTGATTCGGGACGCTTCTACTTTCACCTTCGTCGGGTGCGTTTGATTTCCTTGTTTTACCGACGGGTATGTTTATCGAGATAAAATTCCTCTCACATAAACTACTTCGGAATCTGTATCCTTTTTTTCAACGGGCTATCCAAACGGACCCGTTGGACCCGGATCCTATTGATGGAACTTACGGCCCAATCAGTCTCAAATTATATCCTCGAAATGAATTGGGCCTGGTGAGACCGTTAGAGACCAGTTCGTCATTGTGCTTTATTACGAACATTACTCCTCTCAACAAGCAACCATGAATTGCAAACACGTTGCTAAGGAATGAGCAATCTACAGAGGTCTCCAGACGGTCGTTGACTATGACTTTAGAAGCGTCATCATTGAATCGGACGCAAGATTACTGGTCGATATGATCAATACAGAATGTACTACTTCAAATAAGGGTTTGTTACTTACTGAAATCAAGAAACTTATCGGAAATGAGTGGACTATTTTCATTCAATATGTGCCAAGGGAGCAAAACCGATTAGCCGATGCTCTTGCTAAGGAGGCTATGTCTACCTCCATTGTTTACTACTCGTACCCGCAACATCTTTATGGTTTGTGCTCGTATGACTTTTCTGGGTTCATACCTTCCTCTGAGTGTAATCTTTTTGTTTTGAGTCTTTGAGCTCTCTTTGTGTACAAAAAAAAAAAAGCAACCATGACTTGGGGCGCCACCGATCCTCGAAATTAATACAGTGCAAACGAAGCTCTGAGTCTAATATAAACATATATGTGTTTGTGTGTGTATTACAAATCTTTTACAAGGTTAAATTGAAAGTGAGATGCTTGTATTTGTGAAGGGATACCATGACCTCTCTGGCAGCCCCAGGCTTTGGTTGTTGGCGATGGTGCTCAATGTACTCTTGTTCGGTGTCCTGACCAAAACACAAATGGTTTGGTCTGATGATGTCTTTCAAGTACACCCGCGCCAAGCACCATTGATTTAATTATGGAAGTGATGGTGATTTTGGTGGTTCATTCAGCCTCAACGAGTCAGATTGGTTGTGCTGGTTCGTGACGTTCTGGGATGCTCCCCCCAATCCCTTTTTAATTCCACAAGCATGTTTGCATATACATATACAATTCATTTTGACCGCAATCACATAGTCTGTGATCGTTTATTTATTCCCAGTTGCTCTGGCCACGTACGCATCAACCAATCCAAATTGATTGCTCCGTCATAAGTTGAAGTGTTAGAAGTTAATAAATGATTGTTAATACTGAATTGAATACACCGGGTCTGATCTTATCGGACACCACCACTAACGTCATGTACATGCATTGTTTTTTTATTGTGCAGTAAAGATAAGAGGGAAATAAGCGAGCGAGGACGGTGGAGAATTACGTACAGAGATGAGGATGTGGATGGATGCATGCTTCATCTCACTTCCGCGTACCCACCTTCCATTAATAATTCATCATCATAATCACCACCGCGGCAGCTTTACGCTTGTTTAGTTTATATGTATGCATACGCACACGTCTATTCACTGTTTGTTTGATTCCACTTCTTTCAGAAGAAAAGTGAGCTAGGCCTATGCTGGTTCAACCATTCCATTGGATCGCAAACTTTGGAAGCTCTTATATATTACTGCTCCATAGATACAGCAAATAAATATCAGCTTGGGGTTGGAATTGTAAGCTCTTGTAATCACACTTCTTAATATTTTTTATTACAAGTCAAATAACCGATTCCAGCTCTCAAATGTTGGGAATGTGGCCGGTCTGTCTGCCAAACAATTATTAAAAAAAAACTTAACTTTTTTTGCCTAGTTTCTCTCCCAAAAAACTGCATGGCCACATAACTCTCTTCCCACAAATAAATTGTTAATAATGGCTGTTTCCTAATTTTTTTTAAAAAATATAAATATTAATGTTTTGTTATAATTTTAAAAATAATATAGAAAATTGATATAAAAATAAAATATTGTATACTATTTTTGAATGTATTTAGTATTATTTATCTTAAAAAATAGAATTTAATGTTACTTTTCCTTTATAATAATATTAAAATGGAAAGACAAATAAAATTATGAAATATATTATTTTAAAAAATAAAATAAGGGGGCTGGCCGGTCCAAGTCCACCCTTCAACCCACCGGCCTAGCTAGGCAGCACTCAACAATGAGTATTTTTCTTGGGCAACAAGCTACGAAGACAGGATTTTCTACGAGGGGGGACGCAATTACCGTTGTTGTTCTTATTTTAATATTTTATAGGCATGGAACAGGACCTGTTAATTAATAAATAAATAAATTAATTAGCGGGTAAGATACGTGGGCGGGGTGGAGGCCAGCAAAGCACGGAAGGAAAGAGAAGTGAAAATACGGGTAATGATGAGGTGGACGAATCAAAAAGGAGGAGAGGTCCGCCACGTCAGCGACTCAATGCCTTAAAGGCAGGCGACCGTAGAATAGCCACCACGCCTCAACCCTGATCAGCCATAGAGTTCTCTAACCCATCGTGCGAGGTCCCCGGACCTCCGCACAGGCCACATCCGAAGGGGCTGTGCTCGGCGTCTTCCTCCGCCGTCCCCATGCCTCTCTACAAGCAGAAATCCTGGTCCCCCGACGCCCTCCGCGACGAGGCCTGGCTTCGACGGAAAGGCCACTGGAAGAACCGCCGCTCCAAGAGCGTCACCGACGAAGACGTCGACGAACTCAAGGCTTGCATTGAATTGGGCTTCGGATTCGATTCCTCTCCTGAAGTGGAGCCGGACAAGCGTTTGTCCGACGCTATCCCCGCTCTTGGCCTCTATTACGCCGTCGGCAAGAGCTACGACTCTCTTTTTCCGAAGTCATCCGCCCCTACCACGCCGTCGGACTGCCAATCCACTCCCTCTCCCTTCGCCAGCCCCCCCTCCACCGTTCCCATCTTCTCCCACGGTATTACTTCATTCCTCTTCACTTTTCATTCTACATATTGATCGTCCGGTTTGTTTCTACCGATACTGATTCACAGAATGCTTTTTTCTTGGTTAACGAAGGCGATAATCCCCAGATGGTGAAGACGAGATTGAGACAGTGGGCTCAGGTTGTTGCTTGTGCGGTGAGTCAAAGTCCACGGGGATGGTGATGCCGATCGATGCCGACCATGATGATGAAGGGGTCATCATTAGGAACCTCCCTAGCTGTTTGATCATGGTTCCCCACCCGCCTGAAAACTTTCTATACATGTTATTTTACCACAAAACTAAAAGAAAAAGGCCAAATCGCCTGCAGTAATTAAACAATTGAGCTTGTACGAGCGGGATGTTAATTATTAGTTAGTGGGCAACACGGTGCTGCACGCGTCTTTCACAAAACTTCATTCCATTGGAATGCGAGATCCGTTATAATGCTGGTGTGCATGCTTGCCTAATACCAATAGGAACACTGGTGGCGCGTAGTGTCTTGTGCTTACTTTAATTTCGGTGTGAACAAATGTCAAAAGATTTTGTGCTGCTTTTGAAATTCGCTGCCTTCATGTCGGAGCCGAAATGAAGAATTTAGTGGACCGAGTAAGGAATACGTACGTTAATTCCAGTTAACAAAGGGCGCACCTTTGATTGGGTTGGAATTGGAATAGGAATATGGCTGTGCTGGCTATTACTTTGGCTGAGGCTGTCCCTGAGCTGTGGCTTTCACGACATGGGAACGTGCACGTTCAACTTAATTTGGTGCAGTCCCATTGGACTTTGACTTCACTTGAGCTGTCTGGCTCTGTCCTTTTTAGGGAGGATGCGAGTCGCAACTCCTGCAGGGAGATGGATGGGCTGGAATATTCTAAAGGATCGTCATTCATACGCACCAAGAACTCCTCCAATGCTATTTGCATTAGTTCTTTACACAACGCACAGACCCTTCCGTCAATTTTTTTTAAAAAAATTTGTTTGCTCAATGTGTATATGTATGCAGCTTAATTTTTTATTGCACACCCTGAAACAATATTCTAGCCGCTTCACTCCATGGATTCATCTGAGAACACTAATAATAGGACATATTCGTTTATAGTTGATTTATGAAGACAATATTACTAAATTACTAATCTACCATAACAGCAAATACAGTCGAATTAAAACAAGTAAGTGCTTGTTTGGAAACTCATTTTCCTTAGGCGATGATGATGACTGGTGATGGGCTTGAGCTTGACTTGTGAATCTGTCAAATAAAAAATGTGAGGTCGAATCCAGATCAAGTGTAGAGGTTTATTGGATGCTGTCGTATGCTACTCTTGTTGACGACGATTTTAGGGCAGTACAAGTGGGATGCACTGTTCTGAGAAGGGTGTGAAGGGGGGGGAAGGGTTGTTAAAACCCTGTTACATATAATGTGAACACTGAGTTGACTCGCTAGTCTTCCACAAGGAATTGAAGCTTGGTGTTGAATTGGTTTGTCTGTCAGATTACTGAGCGGTCGTGGATCGTTGATGAGAGTAAGTTTGGAATCACTTATGTCACTCTTTATTTATTTACTTTTTTTTAGGTGAGTGAAACTGAAACCTGTGATTTTAGATTTAGAACAGAGCAGGACCCGAGTGTTGTCACTTGTAGCTTTGAACTTGTTTGGTGTAGGAGAACCGGTTTTGTGGGAGTATATTGGATGATCGGTAGCTTGTTTAACTCGGGTCAAGAAGGGCGCTCCCAAAAAGGAGCGAGAGATTGCTCTGGAAAAGGGCCGGCTTTAAGAAGATTTGGGGCGATGAATGCTTATTTCTCTCCAAGACCAAAAGGCGAAGATCGAGCTCCGTTGGAGAAGAAGGATGGCGTCAGTTATGAACGAGAACATTAACTAATTAATTAACTGGCATTGACATCATATGTGGGGAGTAGATTCCGAGGATCAATAATCAGGGTTTGTATGACAACCGGTTATAGAATTTGGGTTTGATTTCAAAATCTAGATTTTACCTTAAAAATGAAGTTTTGTCCAAGTAAAATTTTTTTTCAACAGCTATTTTAGTTACAAAGCTTCAGTTTGAAACCTAGGTTTCCTCTTTCCCACTTTCCTCTTTCCTACCTATTTTTTTGCCTCGGAATCCGTAAAAGTTAATAACTTCCCAGACATAAATCACTTTTTAAAATCTGTAAAAGCTATTTCTCAAAATCTATTCTCCAAAATTTAGGTTTATCTCAAAATCTGCAAAAACTATTTTCAACCTTACATCCAAATAAGCTCTAATTCACTTCCAAACCTTCCTCTAAACAGTATATCCTGTCTGATGCTACAATGGAATCAAGCACCTGATGCGCAACACTACACTTTTCGGAGGCCCAGATGCCTAGCTAAGAGGTTGTTTCGTTTCCGCTTTAACTTAAAATCTAAAACCCATCGTCCGTGGGTTGGAGTGGTCAGGGTCGTGCCTTCTCACCAAGTGGGAGGAGGTTCGATCCCCCACCGCGGCGCTTGGGGAGGCATCCTAGCTCCTGGGTGCTTAGGTAAACGTCTGAGGGTAATTGACGGCTCGCC